>LUCH01005413.1:4527-39832 GCA_013368495.1 Paragonimus heterotremus | reverse complement strand
GGGAGAGAACATTAGCGGAAAGTTTAAATGACATGCGCAACAGTTTCTGTATTGTTACAGTCGGCCTATTCAAAAAAAATAAAGCATTAAAGACCGTAACTAACAATCTGCAAAAAGAGACCTTCAGCCGGAATATAGAGGTAATGACGTCAAAGCTATTTGGATGGAATTATTTTTCCAACAAAAATATAAATAAATAAATGGTACAACGAGCACATGCCTCCATTCCGAAGGCTACAAACTCGGTACTACCAGGTGAGGTAGTGGGAGACGGGACTGCAAAAATCTACTCTCTCCCTCTTATTACTGAAAAAGAAGTTTGCATCAGACTATCTCAGTACCAGCGTGTTCATGTGCCGCCATTGAGATATCGGGGGTTTCAAATGGATAGAGCTGTACCTGAACATGTCCTTCGTTCTTAACTTATCTCTTTTTTCTCCTCAACAACAGTAAGCTGTCATGTGAGTATGCGCTCTACAAACCCTCTTTTCAGTGCGCAGTAAGAGCAGTATTGTCTCTCTTAGTACTGCACAAATAGTGTCACTGAACTGTCGCAGTTACATAAAAGAGTAACATATATCTGGAGTACCACATACATATTAGTGGTTGTGTCAAAACGAGTGTGTACGGATGTGTACGTACGTGTGATTATCTCAGTACGATTGTCTCTATTTTATTAACGGACATGCACGTAAGCTGTCTTCTGGTCCTCGAATTCTTTTTCCATTTCTTCATGTTCAAGACAGTCATTGTTTCTGTAGGTTACGGGTATCAGGCAGACGAAGCCTGATAAGGGATCCTCAATCGAAGCGCGGGAAGCTGTCACCTGCCAGCGCAAGAAACTGGACCACTATGCTGCTGGCCGCCACGTCCTGTGAACTGAACTGTTTCCGGTACTTTCTGTAACCTTCAAAAGCGGTTCTAAACTCTGTTTAAATGGGTGCCTTTCAGATCGACAGACGCCCGCCTGACTATGAGCAAGAAAAAACTGTCTGGAACCGAGAACTTTGGGCCTCTGTCTCAAACCAGTTGTTTTAACGAACCATTCGCCAAAATTACATGCTCGAACGGTTTTGCCGCTTAGGTTCATTAACCGCGCTGGATTTAGTGGTGTTCACTAATTTTCGTGCAGTAAAGCGTTTTCCAATTGTCCTTACACTTTACTCCAAGTAGTTAGTACTGATATGGCCGTCAATGTGATTTACTAAAACATATCGTAAGTATTCTTTCACAATATTTGTTGAAACTGTGGGGTACTTATTGAACTGTCGTTAAATCCTGTCGTTAATAATTTTCGTACCACACTGCTCTTGCTTGTGTGAACTACACAAAACAAGCGATTGCGTTTATCTTTCAATAACCATCAAATGTTCGTTGGGAATTCACCGATCGTGTTTTGACGACTTCCTTCGGATGTAATTCGAATACAACCATAGTTGCCTTAATTAAGGCAACTGTATTAATACAGTAAGTACTGCATCGTACTTATACGATTCGAATAGCCCTATAAGTTAATTGAAAACGAAGAGATATGTCGGAAAACATCCTGTATTTGGTTATTTGCCTCCGGGCCAGTCGCCAATCTGGAAGATTATAAGAGTATACTCTTTTAGATTTCGTATTCTGGCCACCGCAAAAGCGATGCGAATTCGGTTGCACGATCCAAGGTTGTGCGCTCAGAAGAACTTCATACAGACTCTACGGTTATCATAGCTTTCCGCTACCTACTCGACATCTTTGGAGGTCGATTTTGTCAACTAGTTGCCTTCTAATTTAAAACCGCGTGACGTAATCAACTGCTTTTATTTTGCACGCTTAGCAAACAAAAATTACAGTTAGGTGGCTCATTGGGTTTTACGGAACAGAAAGTTCAATATTAACAGAAACGCTGTGTCTCAAATGTTTACATTATGGGTTTGTGTTTTTCAGAAGTTTTCGACTTTTTATCAACTTCAGTTTTTGAGCAGACTTTTGTTAGCCGCTCATCCTCCCTGTTTATATGAATCGCTGAAAGAATGAATGTTTGTTACATAGGTAATGTTTCACTTACTTTCACCGGAAAGAGTCGTGTTTTCTGAGCGGTTTCTCAGCGTCCAGATGCTATAATGTGATTTTTTAGTTCTATGCAGTCTATAATTTTAGTAACACTGATACTGGAATATAGTAAAGTTGGCTCTTTTCTTTTTAATCGTATGAACTACTAAAATGGTAGACGTAGGTGAAGCGAGGTGTCCGGAAATAACAACTTCCAGCCGTCCGGCACTTTGGCAGTAAAAGTACATCTCATGTGGAGGATTCAGAACGATACAGCAGAAGACTACTAAGATAGAAATCACATTGAAGAGGAGGGAGCGTATTGACAAAAAAACCTGGTAATTGTTGATATTGTGGTGTTACTTTAAGTGGATGTGGGTCCACTAAACGATACTGGCAACAGTACTCACAAAAGCCTGCTTTATCCACAATTTTGCAAGTAGATTGCCTCGTGACGATAAAACTGCAAGTAATTTTATGCTTTGGCCCACGAAAAATGTGAAACCGATTAACAAACACTTGAGGCGGAAGACCTTTTTAGTATATCTAAGCGTTAAAACAACGAAACAATTTGTATGGAATCTGCTGGGAAAATACCGGTCTGTGGGTTTATTTCAGTTTTTTTCAGTACAAATTTTATTGTTACAGTGACTGTGCTCTCAATGTAGATAGTCGTATTGCATACTTCGGAACTCAGGTCAACTATGTTTTGCTTGTTACATCCATAATTAGCTTTGTTTACACTCGTGGTGAAGTATTTTGAATCTTTTGAATTTCTACTAGCTTATTTCACAAGATATTTGCAAGCCCAACAACCAACCTGTGAACGGTACCTTGTTGGACATCAGAACTTAATGTTATGAATATTTCAACGTACATTTAATTTGTCAGCCAAAATTCCAACGTAAAGTGGGAGGTGCGAGTCGGTGTGTGAGAACTTTCTACTCATATCTCCGTACCAGGTAAAGCCGGCAGGTAGTGAGTAGAAGTTTTGCGACGTTTTGTAGTAAGGTAATGTACACGTCGTATGCACTCTTCTCCAGGAGTATTAGAACAGAAGAAAAGTGACGGCAATTACTGTAATAAAAGGCACAGATACTAATAATAATAATAATAACAATGAATAAATGTGAGTAATCTAGACAGTAACACAGCTGGTGCAAAACAACTAAGCCTTATAGGGATAGATCAAATGAGAGGTATCTATACAGTGACAGATAGATTAACAGAACATATATCTGATAATAACAACAGACATACGAATACATGCGATTCGAGATCTGTGTGTTCATAAAAGAGCACACCGTTTGAAATGACCGTCTAGGTAACACACATCTTCAGAACTATTCTTAAACTTCTTGGGAGGAGCAACTTCTTTATTCTTCGTCAGAAGTATACTCCAGGTTGGGCAAATTTAGGTAGCAGAACCGTGCCGCTTAAAAAGGTGAACTACTACTTGTTTGTTGAGCCCCAACTTGTATCCCTCCTGCTGGTAGACCTCGACAGCTCAAGGAGACTCCGATTAGCGTGGTAGATGGAAGTTATAAGTTTAAAGACAAAGACAATTTCTTCCCTGAGGTATCTGTGAATCAGTGAAAAGAAATTCAAAAATTGTTTGGGCATAGACAGCTATTTCTGCTAAGTAGATCTCTTCTTTTATTTATTAAAACGTTCCTCAAGACGACAAGAAGTCATACGTTGCGAGGTGCAAATATTTTGTTTGTTCTCGTCAGTGAATAACAAAAACAATCGGTTATGTAGGTTGAATGCGTAGCGACAAAACATTGAAATGAACGACTACCACCTATATGAAGTCAGAGTTTGCTGCCATGGTAGCAAACCAGATTGCGTCAGCATCTTTTGTTAGCAGAGGGCCGGTACATTCCGCTTGATCAACAATGTTTGAGAGAACGGTAAAAGCCTAGGGTTGCGATTACGCAGTAGTATCATGAACAAGGTGACGGAGTCAACCAAATAACTTGCGATTAGGTGTTTCGTGATCGAGGAAGCCCGATTTATGTTCGGGTGCTGATATACTGACCGGCATTGAGCCGCTTTTGGCACCAGTCACTTGCGAATGTGCTCTGCTTTCCTCTGTCTTAAGGTTTGGTCTGTTTTACCAATGTATGAGTCACCGCAACTGCAAACGGACTGTGGTGAATTGTAGAGAGTCTATGTTAGACGTTTGTTCAAGTATGCTCACTCGGTGGCACCCATTGACTTGGAAAGAAGCACAGATGTATTTAGTAAGCTATCACAAAAAGAGTTACAGGCCTTCAACCCTTTAATTGTCCAGTGTTTGTCTATCTGACTAATGTAGGCTTTGGGGCAACTTAGTCTTCATTTACTTCATGTTGTGTTGAGATCTTGCTGAGATGTCTTTCATCTCTGTGAACCAAAATGGTATGCAAAGTCAACTGCAGAATTTGTACAAATTAAGATCTCAGATTCTCGTTAGACAAAATTCTATCCCCCGTAGGGAGATGCTTAAATGTGTTGATATCGGTCATCGTCAACATTCCATCTAGGTTGAAATTCAAAGCATTTATAGACACATCTGCTTGTTTGGAATAACCACTAAGATATGCAAACACTATTCGGTCTTTCAAGGAACACCTCTCGCTCCTTGGGAAATACTGTGATCCTAAGAAACGATACTAAACCAGTTATTCGATTTTACAATATGGGAAGTCCGACAGCGCAAGACATTAGAGGGAGGTGAGCTGACCCGAGGAACGTGGTTCGGTAACCTCGCCCTCGTGTGTCACTTGCTGAATCCCTAAAAGCCAATCGTTTAATACAAAGTGCAACATCGTTTTGGAGAATTACAGTTACTAAGAACAAAGCAGTATTACGAACCACACAATTTTCCGAGTTAATCAAAGATCACTAAAGCCTTAAAATGACCACCTGGGAAACAGCATGCAGTTTCAAAGGAAAATTTATTCCAGCGGCTGACATTTCTAAGAGGGAAGAATTTCTCCTTGGGGCAAGTCAAGGATGGAGTTCGCGAGCATTGCAACGTAGTCTTGTCGATTGTTATCGGTTTCTAAGATGAACAGTTGGTAGATCCATCCTAAACGTTATGTATAGAGGCTAAGCATCTGCAGGGTGGCTAAAATTCAAGTGGACAGAACTCAGTAACTTCAGCTAGAGACTCGTGCGCGATTCATCTTTGACTCGTGACCAAATTGCTTGTCTTAATCCGAATACGTTCAACAGCAGGTAGGTTCCTCAAACCAGCACATGTCATCTAGTTAATGTATTCAAGCACTTAATATACACCAATCACCGCACAGTGCTCAAAAAGCTGTTATATCTAGAAGAAAACAAGGTTCTTTTATCACCTCAAAAAACACACCGCGATTGTGCGGTCATGTCTTAGCGCTGGGAGGAAGGTAATCAAGCGACTTCCGGACGCTGAGTTTGTTCTTCACTGTGATCTTGTGGAATCAACTGTACATAGCTCACTGGGAATTGCAAAACCACCTCCAGAGTCATCATCACCTTCGTAGACAGCAATACATTGGTGGTTCACACTGATGCTCAACTGCCACACAACCAAGAGGGGAAAAAAGGAGGAAATAACCTATATGAGAGGAAAGTGAAAATAGAAAGGGAGGGGAATGGACTCAACTACTAAAAATGGTTACCTCTATATTTAAACTTACAAAATCAAGGCGCCTACACCCTGCAAACAAACAACCCAGCTGTAAGTGAAAGTAAGGCGTCATCAGCAAGACAGCTTCCTTACAGATTTCATTGCCCCGCATCATTAAGTGCACTCACTTCACAGATAACCCAGACAAACAACAACATTCACGCCACTGGGCTCGGTTAGCCGCCATCTCACCTAAAGTTTCAAGCCATCGACTCTGTGAGTCGCGAGGGCTCCAGCCCGAGAGATGAACCCGATCTACAGTGACCAACCCTTTGGTGAACGATTTCATTTGTCTACGCCAGGTCATCATCTGTCCACCTCGCACCTTACGCCAGTCTGTCGCAGCCTCGGCAAACAATGCTTGGTATGACAAACGACTAGCTGGCATCCTTAACACATGACCTAAGCTTCTAAGTCTGTGCAAATATAGTGACTGAACAAAAGAACTCGTTTGACGATCACCAACAAATACTTACTGCTCAACCTCTTCGTCGCTCACTCGCTGATGCCACCCGGTACGACCGGTTGAACGCAGACATCGGTGGTCAAATACCTGAAGACAGTTCACGTCTTCGACACTGAGCGGCCAGGTTTCATTGCTGTAATGTGATACAGTCCAAACTGTTGTCTAATATACGTCACCCTTGAGCTTCAGAGAAATACCTCTCTGTCGCCATGGGTGTCTTAGATTAACAAACACCGTTCTAGCCTTGGAAATACGCGTCCATATTTCATTCCCTACACCTCCGCCGCCGCCACTGATACAACTCCTCAGGTAAACAAACCGGTCAACAATCTTCATGGTTTTGTTATCTAACATTAAATCTACGTAATCACAGCAATCCTGCAGAAGCACTTTGCATTTTGAGGCTGCAAAATGCATTCCGAAGTACTTAACAGAACGCGAAATTGCGTTCAGTGATGTCTGTGCCGCCTGAAAGTTGTCAAACAGAGTCTCCAGAGTCCCCGCCCGATGAAACTTATAAACTTACTCTCTTTTCCGAGAAGACCTTAATAATGTGAGCGAAACCTGCTTGCGTAAACCCTCATCTTTATGGGGCTGGGATTGCTGGTGTTCCAGATTTTTTATCGATAACAGTGAAAGGACGATTGACCAAAATACTACCACAAGGGTCACTGATGTAAATTAAACAGAATAGGCGACTTAACACAAACCCTTAAAAGTTGTCTGTGGTATTAAGGAGGAGAAAGAAAGGCTGGATTCGGTCTGAATTTACGACGTTTTGGCGGTATATTGGGAGGACTTCCAGCAAAGAGCGTGTCTTTGAATGTCATCAGCTTCTAATATGTGTCTGAAACGCCACGTAAAACGCATTTGAAAACCTTGGCGGTTTCGAAGATAACTGATACGTAGTCGTGGATTTGTTTAAGTTCACGTTGAACAACACTCGCATTTAATCGCACCTTTCCTATTTAGATAGACTTTCCGGCCATCCTGTTTTGAAAAGAAGTACTGGATTCGAATTACTTTTCTGAGTCAACGTGACAGTTACTGTGTCTCCCCTTGAGGCAATCGGACAATCCGGGCGTTGTTTGCAATCAAATGTGTCATAACGTTTGCGTAGGACAATTCAGTCACGCTCAATGTGACATCAGTGGCGTAGTGGTCAGCACGGGTTTTTCGTGAAAGTGTGGCCGGAGTTCTAATCTCGGCCATGAAGAAGAAGTGCACTACTGACGGGCTCTAACAAGGGCAAACTTCGAGTCTAAAGCTTCTTTTCGAGAGGAGCCGACTAAGAGGTCTATGTGATTACGACATCTGCAACTAATTGTGGGTGACGTTTAGTTAATATGAAAGACCATGATTCCCTATTTCTCTTCAGTATATCAAAAATGCGTGATGTGTATACGTAAATGTAAACATATACACTTGTCTGAATTCATGGTGCACACTGTCAGCCGATAAATACACTGAACATTGCGTCATTTTACGAACTGTGTTATATTAATGTGAATCTCGCAACAGGTTGCCCTTTGGTTGCTTCTCTTTAGAAAATAATTCAAATCGTCCAGATTACTATGCAAGCCCACTCATTCGATTAGAAAGACGTGTGCGTCTGGGTTTATCTTACTTTGTCTTTGCTTAAATTCCTTGCCGAAATGATGACTGGTCTACTTACTTCTTTCAACTGAGAAAATGTCATGTCAGTAAAATAAATCGTGTCTCAGGTGTTTTGGTGTGTACCTAAAGTTACTATTTATTGTTATGAATCAACTGGTTTGGTTATTTAACAGTCTGATGGTAATTCGTCCTTGTGACCGTTGCAGTAAACAACGGCTAGAGCAACAGTATGTTTAGATGCGTGTCACTTAAGAACAAATAATAAATTAAACCCGTCGAATGTGATCAGGAAAGCGGTCGAGAGACGGATGTAGAATAAAATGGGGAACATTGCTTTCTTTTATCAGCAGTGAAGTACTTTGGAAAAAAGCAACAAGTTTAATTTAAGGAATACTAAAAAAGGAAGTTCAAACAGTCGAACAGTAAAAAATTTTTCGGTTTTACGTTGGCGACTAATGAGAGTAAACCAAAATGTTAATATCTCGCGATATATGTCCTCTATGTTTTGACTAAATGAACAGTAAGGAGTTAGCCAGCAAGAGAAAAGACAGCGTCATGGATAACAAAGTAAACTGGACACAGGTTTCATTAAAACCGAAAGTATTATCAGATAAGATGATTCTCGTTTATGCAGCATTATGGAGAAAATTTACTCACGGTGCTTAATGGGGGAACAATATGCATGATGTCTATTTGAAGGATAAAGCTGTAAAACTGAAGGGTGGTATGATCAGTTTGCGTTTGTCCTTCAAACTGGTGCTGACGTCAGCAAAATTGGTTGCTGTTAAGTGATTTAGGGCGATAAGGTTTGTTTAGTCCAACAAACTTTATAATAAATAAAGACATATATCTGAAAAACAGACTAGCCACGAGTGGTGTCAGTGTGTTATAATCTGGACCGCCGTTGTGTCTGAATGTGATAAGAACATAGTGGTCAGTTACTGACCAATAATGCAAAAGAAAGCTGAAAATAAACGTAAAACGTTTATGGAAAAGAAGCAGCGTGTTTGATCGTGTTCGATAGGCATTTATCAGTTCCTTGTTTTTATACGTGTGCACCGAATTATAAACAATACGATGAAACAAACAGAGGGGAAGTGAATTAATTTGGAGATGCATCTAACAAGAGGTGCTGTATTCGGTTCACTCAGAGGACTAACAATCGCTACCGTTGATGAGGAGTTTTGTCTTCAGAACGCAGGTGCTTCATAAAGCTGATCATCATCGCCTTCGTATCTAACAGTGTTATACAGTCCAAACATATTAAACAACGCCTCATCGTTTTTACTAGCCCTTTTATATCCAAGAAGTTAGGCGAATTTGAATGTCCTGTCATCAGAACATACAACATGGAACTTCAGTTTTGTAGTATGCATTACGGTGATTTAACATAGTTAAGGTTAGAAATGTGCAAACATTCCGGCGGCAAACTCGCGGTTACGTACGAGAAGTAGACAATAGATCTAACGTCAGAACAGTAGGTTTGTGGGTTTTACAACTAGTATACGTTCATCTGTCGAGTTCCTACGTATAAGGTTGAGAGTAAATTTGTCCAAAATTTTACTTCATTAACTTAGGATATATGCACCGACTACACTACTGTACGTTTTTACAGAGGCCTACGAAGTGCGCAATTTCTTCGAGGAAGTGGAATATTATACCAGTGACATCAGCGAACCTGTTGCACTCTGGTTTGCGTTCGTTTGAAAAACAACAGATAAGGTACAATTCTTAAGTTAATGGGGAAATTAAAGGTTCTAATACAACGAAAAATTTGTGAGATATACGAAAGTTCCAGCAAGCGGTCAACTATGACATACGTTTTGTTATTTAGGGTAAAATTTCGGTTCCCGGCTCCAGCACCCCAAGGCGTTTATTGTCGTATGACACGAATTCCCATACCTCATTCAGTTACCAGGCCACATGGCTGTGAAGACATTTGAAAATTTCTAAGGGTCTCCTTTCAAACGGAACACAACCGATGCTTGATCGCAGCTTTAGCATTAATATGTTTTTTGTTTAGCTCGCTTTGAAAAAACACTACACTCACTCTAGCTTAGAGCCTTTTAAAGATGTTTTTGTTGAATACAATGCAAGTTAAGTAATACCATGTGCTTTCGTTAATTGTTAAGAACTGGTAAACGTCTGTCATTCACAATAGATGTAAAAATATTTATTAATTGGATTACTGTACGGAGTAAAACGTTCGCTGTGAACAGCGTGTGGCAATGTGCCATTTATTTATAGATGAAAGTCAAACATTGTGAACAAAACAACCTAAGTGCAAATTATATATTGATATGGAGTGGATCGCTGTTATCTTCAGCGTATAGCCGGCATCAATAAGTTAAAATGATATGTCAACGTGATTAATTAATATTCCTGTCTTGTATATCTCATTTGTTTGTAGAATACATGTCGCAACAGTATTGTTTGACGTACTGCCTTTCTATTTTGTCGTTGCACCTCAAGTGATCTATCACTGATTTATTAAAGATAATGTTTTCTCCTCGGAATTTGTCTGTCACTTGTTGCTGACCCACATGCCCTTGTTTTATTTCCGCTTGTTCCATCCTGAGTTCAGCCAGACGTTACCAGTTATGTGTGAAATAAGTATCACAGTATCAGCAGTTAAAAGACGAAAAAAACTAAAACGTTCATTAGTTGTTAATCTGAAGGTAGAAACGCTGCATACGTTCTGAACTCTACCGCGTACTTTGTAAAATTATGATTTTCCTGCTATCAGGTTTATTGCAATAAGAACTGGAAGTCTATTTCTATCTTTTTAATCAAACAATTAAAGTTATTAAATGAACCTTGCAACTCATAAATTTTGAACTAGTAGTTTTCATATTACTTGGTTGACTACTATAAGTTAGTTGGTCCTGAGATCGACGAAAATATTTTTCTTTCAATCATAAAGCTAACAGACTAGGCTGAAGCATTCTCGATTAACTCAGAGTAACACGAGTACTCGATAAGAAAACTTGGCTTGTTGTCACACATGGTTTTCCAATGTTCAAGAAATCATGTCGTTTGTTATCTTTATCGCATGGCTTTCCTCAATTACGTGCTAAGTCTTAGTTTTTTCCACATCTTTCTAATTCAAACAACTCTGGTACACTTTGAAATAGGGGACCGATTAGAAAAGATGTGTATTTTTTACAACCAGTTTACCACCGGTGATACTCGGCCAGAGTAAGTAGGCTAAGTTTAATTTACAAATCGACGTTATTTGTTTAAGGAGAACGAATCCGTTCATTATTGAAATTCCTCAACATTCCGACGCGAGTAGCTAACCAAAGTAATGTTTTTAAGTTAACAAAGAAACTGTAGTAAGTAATATCAGCAAATGGTTATTTTACAACCTTCATGTGAAGTGCTGAGATGAGGCACAGTTTTGGAAAACCAACTTATCTTCTCATAGAAATACACCATTTTTTTCATTCAACACATACCTGTTTATATATAATGAAAACTTTCTTGATACGGTTGGAAAACGAACCGAAAGATGGCACCTGTTTACTTAAATGCATTTATCCACATGAACACCAAGTACTTCCTCACACATCGACACATTGATAAATATAAAAATAGTGAACATGTTTTAAGTAAACGACTGGGGATGATTCATGTAGCCTCTTGCTGGCAATCAAAAGACGATATTCTGATGAGTGATACACAGGCAAAAATGTTCACATTAGTTTACTCATTTGATTAAAACGACCATACACGGGTTTGCAGGAACTTGGATTTTTCATGTTTGTCAACACGAAATGTCTCACTTTGTCCCAGCCACGATACTACAATTTTCAGACACATGTTGTCTTCATATCCACTTCAAGATAGGAATTCGGTTTAAAGGAATGAAAGTTGAGCTGTTTTAATAAATGATAGCCATGCAGAAAGCTGTTTGTGTAGGACATGTTGATTGAAGGCTAAGGGAATATTCGACTTGAAATAACTTTCTCTGTGGGTGATAATCAACCACAAAAACATTTTATTTTTGCATTTTTTGAAAATTCCTGTTTCGACACTTCTAATTTCAATTCGTATTCCCGATCCTTGTGTCCAGAGGACCTGTGCGTTGTTAAGTTATCAACAAGATGCTTAACAAAGTTCTGTACTTCTGCCCATTTTTGTGTATACTGAATATTCCGAGCCTCATCTTTATCACTTATTTTCTTTTTTTTCTTTTCTATCTAGCTAAACAACGACTAGCGTCTCTTCGAAACTTATATACAAATGGGGTAATTTCTGAAACTGCTGGTTCAGTTGGGTGCCTTTCAGACACAGAGCGAAGCGTACGTAAGTAGAGTATGCAAGAGATTAGGTGTTTGGTCCCTGTGGAGTAGATAATTGACTCGTCGTGGCCAGCCAGACCATACGAGTTTTTACTAAGTAAACTTGTCTACTACTATATCGTTTATTTTGAAGAGCAATATACACAGCTTCGTTCAAGAGAAGAACAAACGGTGATACCAAATAATAAGCAACAGATATGTAAAAGGTGAATGTAAGAACAGGCTGTCTGTCAAATGTGAGACGCTGCGTAGTTAGCAACACTGAACAAGTGACAAGTCCTCTCACAAGAATAGTAAGCGTTAATGAGCAAGTCATCAAATGAAGAGTTATTTAAAGAAAAATACATGAAAAATAACAAAAAAGAAAATAGGTAAACGGTCAGTATTCACAAAATCCAAAAGGCTCTACTAAAAACCAACCATAATATGTTGTTTAACGGTAGTTTAACAAATGGTGCTACCCGTGAGGTTGTTTGCTTACAAAGAGGAAGTCTGAAGTTAGACCTTCAACTCCACCGCCTTAGAGAGAGTCTTTTGGAAGGACAGTGTGCATCACAAAACCCGTCATCGAATACTTGTCGAGACAACAGGTGAAATGGTAACCCGGGTTATAAAGGCATTAACCTTCAGCTAAACAGTTCCAGTAAGACCGGAGTGCATAACAGAATGCAACTTTCCTTGTCAAAAGCGCTTTTTGTGTTTATCAATCGTGAACGTAGTTGTGCCTACACTATAAGTTAATAGACAAGAAAATGTGATGGAACAGTGCTGTATTAATGGTATATATTGAAAGAGCATTTAGCACGTACGGAGTACTTAGAGTAAGGAAAGTTAAAGTGTGTTTGATAGCATTCTATCTTGGATTAGAAGATGTGGTACCATTAGAAGTTAGCACACAATGAATAAAATTGGCAGAACAGTAATTATCAAGTATAGGACAGAAATGGTGACTGCCGCAACGTGGACAATTAGGCAAGAGGAAATCTCGTAGAACGGACGGGATTCTGATAAGCACCCCCACAGTTTATCCCATCAACCGTTCTGCCGAGTTTCAAAAGCACCACTGCCAATGACAACAATTGTAGCCGTCAGACATACTGTTAAGCATATTAATCAGGGTGACTGTAAATAAAACACCTTAAGTTAGACAATCTGGTAGTGTCCAGCCTAATTACAACCTAGTATATTACATAAGGTCAGATGTCTTAAGACAAAAACGACGAAAGCGGATTTTTCACTGCATGGCAGCTGATTACAGATGTTGCTCTTCTAACGGATGGGCAGCATCTAGCTGCTTGGATCACAAACCTTATCATGACCAACTGTATGCATAATAACGTGAGAGTTTCATGTAACCAGGTTTTACTAAACATTTCATTTAACTGTTGAGTGGCCTTGCCATCTGAGAGATGTACTCTTTTTTTTCAGATTGGCCACATTTATTATCGGTTCCCAAAGCATGCTTTTCCCAGAGGACCAAATATGGATGATAGTGGTTGGTTTTATCATCGCATTTATCCTCGCATTCGGTATCGGTGCGAATGATGTGGCAAATTCATTCGGGACCAGCGTTGGTGCCAAAGTGTTGACCCTTAGACAGGCCTGCATATTGGCCACCATTTGCGAGATTTCCGGAGCTGTTTTGCTCGGTAATTCAATTGGTGAATCTAACTGTTTCAATTTGACCACTATAGGCGCTAAAGTTTCGAATACCATACGCAAGGGTATTGTAAACACAGACTTGTTTGTGGAACACCCAAACGGACCGGCCACCTTGATGGCAGGACAAGTGGCTGCATTGAGCGGTAAGTTGTGACTGACTAATAGACCGTTCAATGTGTGCACATGTGTGATATGAACCGACATGGCCTGATTTACGCATCATTGCATTGATCGCTGAACGGATGTGCGGCAGAGTTTAAATGTAACAAAACAATGCCATATATCTTGACCAATAAAAACAGTCTGATCGTCTGCTAACGTCTGCTGTCCAGTGAATTTATTCGTTATGACCACCTTGTTCTATCACATAATAAAAGATTAGCTGAATAGTGAAATCGTTTGAAAGATTTCAACCTACGGTAATACTTTTATCAGCATAGAAAAATCAAACCATACTAGAATTTTACTGTAAACTCAAGCAGTTTGGAGCCACAACATATGGAAAGAGATCGTTAATATATTGTGCTGCCCGTTATAGGTGAAAAGCTGACCCTTGGGCAACTTTGACATATATACCTGCTTTGTCTGTCTGAGTACTGTCAGATTAATCTATTCATTGTCCCCATACAGATAAAGACATGTTCTCCTATCCCCAGCAGTTCTACCTGTACAGGTCATACAACAGGTGGCAGCTAAATTTTGTGATCATTTCATAGTCAAAGAGGTTCCCGTGAGACTACACAAGCACGTCACCACCTAAGTGTTCATTCCTGAAATGGATTACGTCATCTGTCTACCACAGTGTAACTTCCCTTATATAAGGGTTGCATTGATCATTATTTGTGTGCCGCGTTTCAAAAAGATTGATTTCCCGACTTTTAGATTTTGTCTGCCGTGAAGTTTAGCGAGCCTTATCGAATGACCATTGAGTAGCATCATGTGTTGACCAATGGCGCAACTGTAGCAGTATGCTGCAGCCACTGGTTTGCCTGTATCTACACCATTTCTAGCTCCTACGGTTAACCGCGCTCCATCTAGCTTTGCTTCCTTTTAACTGTTTCGGCTTTTTATTCTGGAATATCTTCTGTCAGTGGTGAGACGTGCGATCACTAGATTCCCAACCTTATCCAGTTGAGCTACTGACTGTGAATGTGTGTATCTGCGAGCGTGGTCGCGCGTCCGAGGCTCGCTAGCGGAATCTCACACTGTGTACTCGCTTCATAGTAATATCCTCTCAGATTTGTGTCACATATGAAGCGTGTGGAGTAGTCCGCAAGTGGTGCACCGTAAGTCACTTTGGAGGAGTAAGGGTGTCGGCCACTGCGGTAGGTCAGTTGTGAACTTAAGGGCACATAGCACCAACCATTAAGGAAATAGCGTTCACAGGGGCGTGAACCATGTTCTACCAAGATAAAGTTTAAAAATTAAACTTCATTACAAAATAACTCCCAAGCGACCCAGCTGGAGACGTGCTTCCGTGTGTCTAATACAACACGTCGCTACTTCCTTTTGTGTACTTGCTTTTTACTGGTACACTTCGCCCTATCAATACGAACCGCGTAAGTATAAATTTATAATAACCGTCTGTATTAGTAAATGTCAGAGTCTAGCTGCGCGTCACATCGTCAGGTAACTCCGAACTAACATACAGGCTCATCACACATGTACGCCGGATAGTTACCAGCTTCTTTATATGGCATTTGTGTGTGACGATTCATCCAGATATTACCACAACGCGAGGATTATCTACTACACTTGTCAGTTGGACAGCTTGATTGTGAAAGCGCCCTACATAGTTTACAGATTGTTGATCAAACCATAGAAGTTATTGGATCACTTTTAAGTTTTTGAACTCATCATTCCCAAATCGAAACTTGACCACAAATTGAACAAACTTACTGTTGTCATTACATTAGGTTTGTATACCTTATCTCAAACCTGTAGGAATGCATTTTGCAGCTTTGTACTGAAGGTTAGTATGAACAAGCAGCAGGTGAGTACAGTACAGGTCGCACTAATAATTCCCCTCCTTATTCTACCAAGTTGTGAATAGGTCTGTTCGCATTCAACCCAACTTTACCCCAAGAAAAAAGGTGGCACGTCTACGTAGGCTTCACAACCTCATGTGAAGGAGAGAATATTTGTATAATTTATTAGAAACTATTTTCACAGCCTCATGAATGTCTAAACTGCCTTATCTTTGGAATATTAACAACTTTTGTGCAGCAAAATGGGATTTCGTTTTGGATGGATTCAGCTTCGAAGATGACTGATAGACTTCTGACTTTATAGTGAGAGCAAAACACATAGCAGTTATATCGACGATGTCAGAAAGAGTAACTTGGTGACGGGTGAACTCAGTGTCTTTCTCACCATTAGCCGGTCACCCTTATTCATGATAAATGCGGATAAGACAAATATGGAGTGCATTGTATTTGAATGAGCTGTCTTGTCTCGTAACTGCTTGTTGCATTGCACAGATGACCTGACTGGCGGTTAATCTGATGCACCTCTATCATTCGCTTTCATTGCAGAGGTGACCAGTCAGTCGGACGCACTTAATTTTGAGCCAGTTTTTACTACACGATACCACGGCCAGTTGTAGGACACACTATTCGACCATGACGTTGTTGCTTCAAGTTAGCAACACTGTTCAAATAGTCTTACTAAAATTTTAGGTCCGGAAAAGTTGGCCCTATTCTTTAGCGGCAGCTTGCTAATTAGACATTGAGAGACCATCCTAAGCTTCTGTCTCGACGATAACCCAGCTGGTCAATGAAGCTGATGTTACAGCACCAACCGCGAACTCCTAACCCTGCCTAAACAAGTTTGACTGCTAATTAAGATGGCTGAAACAGTCAGGGTGAGTGAAGTTCAACCAATAAGTACTCATCAGCGCAACGATAGTGGAAAGCTGACCGCTTTATCCCTACTTTGACTACCCTGTAATCCATTCTGTTGAGTGATTGGAGGTCACTTGCTTCGAATCATATTTAAAAGAACGTAAAACTGATGTATTGGTCTTTAGAATGTGAATGTAGTGCCTATTAAACATAACGTTTTGGGCATTCCCGTGAGGTGAAATTTACTGGCTGTCGTAGGACACTCCTTTGACGCATGTGTTACGTGCTTTATTATTTTGTCCGCCCCGAAGGTTGAAAGCTGTGTTTGCTCTCAAGAATGACTTCGCTGTTTCTACTGTACTATCTGTAGTCTAACAGTTGGAAAATCGGTCGATTCTATCTATTTACTATGATTTTAATGTGGTGGTACACAATTCACCCACATTACTTACCTTCACTTCAACAGGATCTTGCATTTGGTTGTTGGTGGCCACATTTTTCCGTCTCCCCGTTTCTGGCACTCATAGTATTGTTGGTGCAACGATTGGATTCAGCCTGATCACTTTTGGTTTGCGGTCCGTCCAATGGGTTGGTGTGGTGAAAATCAGTAAGTGCAGTGTCTGAACGTTTTCCGTATGGTGCTACTTTGTAGGTCGCTTTATTTCACATCATTGCATGAGTAATTTGGGAGACAGCAGCTCCCAACGTCATTGAAATGATCGTGAATGGCTGCATTTCAAGTGCTCAGTTGGTAGCTGAAACCTGGTTGAAGGAGCTGACACGTACTGCGAGTGGTTTGAGCTAAGTGATGGCAACGTGCTGCCGGTCATTGTATTAGCTGACCTCCACGTGTTTTGATTAGATGATGGCGGCAATTCGTTTAATTTCGTCCGCATCTGCGCAAGGCGGGGTCCGCGCGAAATTAACCAGGCTCAGTTTCCCCTACTGTTGTAGTTTCGGTTGACATCTGTGCGCATCCGTTTCCTATTGACATCTGTAAACTTACTACGGTATCCATAATTAATAAAAGACGTCTGTGAAAATTACAAGACAATCGACTCAATTTCTACCGCGTATGCCGTTTTTTCATTCGTTATACTCTATGGATTTTCTAGAGCTCGAGAGTCAAACCTCACGGTACAGTAGGCAGATCTTCACCATGGGTGAGAATTATCAATTGTACTAGTAACGCGGTTCTGCTGTTCGTAGGAAGCATCGATATAGTAAGGCCGTACATAAGTTTCATCCCAACTTTATGGCGCCCATTTACATTCTGAAAACACGAAGGGTTTTTACAAGACTAATTGCACTTTTGGTTCTAAACACAGTAGTGAAGCTAAAAAGGTTTTTCGGCAGTTTGTGTGTTTTAAGAAAATGTGACATGAATGGAAGTGTGCCGGGAGTGTATCAATAGTTCGTATTTCAGAGGCAGTTTGACAGTCTTCTCAGAATTGAAGCTTCCTTGGGTGGGTGAGAGTTTTCTCCCTTGAACTCCAAAGTCACAGTTGTAACACCTGATTCAGTTTACTGTTAATGGTCCAGGGGGTACTTGACAGTCGACTTTTTCACTGCGTCTTACATATCACAGAAGATCAGCGGGAAGGCCACGAAGACGTTATAGGGTAAGTTTAGGCAGTAAGGACTTCACACCAAAACCCAGGAATTGCATAGAGTTAGATGGTTAGTCAGTACTTGTACACTTAGTCTTACGAGCCGTAATTGTCAGTCGGTGATTTGAGAAAGGTACACAGAAGTTATCAAAAGGTTATGAGCTGTAAATTGTGGTGGTCTTCTTTCGTAGGAGATTGGTATGGACCTAAAATATAGTTGGAGATAACATTGAAGACGGTGTCTTATAAGTTCCACCGGCATGAATAGCGGTGATACTAGACAGAAGGGTCTGATAACTAATGACACTTTTTGAAACGGAACAGTGTAAGCCAAGTGGTAGCCGTCCTACCGACTTTGCTTCACCTTTGCTGGTTGGGCTTCTTGCACAGTTCACATCCTCATCCTCATCATCAGTCGTTTACACTGATGTTTTATCATCACAAACCCACGGGAAAAGAGTGACCCATTGATCAAAGATGATAAAATGGGAAAGGATGGCACATACTTCCTTAAAGGGTAATAGCTGAATGTAACCAACAACGGATTGTATGAAACTTGCAAATAGCTAACCGAACTGCAACTGGCTTTCACTGATTATCATTGTTTTAAAGATATTTCAAACAATAACAAAAACAACTTTCACATCACTGAGTCCGAGTAGTCGCCGATAAATCTCTAACGCTGCCAACCAAAGGCTAGTTGGTTCACGAGGACTTTAGACTGGGAGCCGGAAATGTTCTACTGTTTCCAACTAATTAATAGTCGTTTTCATTTTCAAATTGTGGACTGAATTCCTCATGTTACAATCTAAGTATTTGAATACCTTGTAACGAATGCACCACGCGGTAGTCGATTGGTTAGGTTTCTTAATATATGGCTCTCCTATGCACATTTATAGGCTGTAGAGGTCTGGGCGAATGAGCTTCATCAGTTCTCAAGGTCAAACTTTCGACTTCTGAAGTCCTAGTTGATTACTTGGCTGTACCAAACAATGCGTGTGCCATAAAACAGCCGAAGATCGATAGGATGACTCGTGGATTTTTACTGACTGTAGTTTCCTCAAGGTGATCCAGGTACATGGACAGTTCTCAGTGGAGATTTGGTCTGAACCGGGGCTAATAAAACATTACTAATTTCTGGTGAAATAAAAATGACCGGATACATTCCCTAACAAACCTGACAATATCTGCAATGCGATGCTGAACAAACACGATATTGCTTCTAATTCACCCTATAAAAAGCGAAGTACATTTCCATTGTCCTAGCCTGATTAGTAAGTTTTTATCTCTAAGCAGGATTGTTGACTTTAGTGTAACATTAGAATGGAGGAGCAACTCTAGGTGGAATAACTCTGTTGCTCGTGGGAATGTCCTAAAATACATACGAGTCAAAGGTAAAACTTAAGGAATTTATCACAGCGGATAATAAATGATCAGTGAACAATTGAAAACACATAGTCCAAATGGACAGAAGCACACGCGACACTATAATTATAGCCCCACTCGGTTGTAAATCGGAATTCTTGTCTAAAAACAGAGGTTCATAACCAGTGAGTTGTAAACATTGAATACTAAACACAGTTGGTAGTAGCACTCACATCTAGACACGCCCATCGTTTGGTCCACTACAAGCAGAAGATTAGAGTTCATTAGTGGTGCATATCCTCGCACCGACAGGAAGTCCCATTGTACTCTTTCCCGTTGTGAGACGCACGTATTAATTTCAACGTCAATGACCTCTAAATAGGCGTGACAGAATAAGCAGACCGGAGTGTTCGAACTTGTTTAATCATTTCCAAATAAATGCAAATAAAGTCGCTCTTATCAATCCATTCAATACCTACGTAATCAGGTCTTCTCAGGTAGGTAGAAGCAAGTGGCTTCATTGAACCAGGTGGTCGAAAGCTGTGATCACACATGGACGGTGTTCAGTTTTCAATAATCCAAATAGCAAAACTTCAACAAACGACCGACAGGTTGTTAGTGATAACCAGGCGTAGCTATCTGACATTACAGAAGGACTGTAATGTTTTTTTTAAAATCTATAGTTCAGTCGGACTTCTTTTTGAAAGAAGCGCAATGTTTAATTTTACTTCTGTGCAGTGGGTTAGTTGTAACTTTACAAGGGCACCTGACGAGGTAGGGGAGCAGTCGTCATATGGTCTTAGTCGTGACTTTCAGCAATCTGTTTTACAATCCGTTTCCTGAAGTTACAAAAACAGAAGTGAATTTCGGAATCCTACATCGCACTTATTTGACTGTTGGTTTATAACAGGAATTAGAACATGGATTCCTTATCGTTTGTAGCAGGTGGTATTGTGGGCTGCGTGTGTGATCAGGCGGATCTAAGGGCAGTTAACCAAAGAATCTGAGGGTACAGGGTTATCTGTCAACTACAAATTAATGCTAACAATAGGCGGTTGGTTCTCTTAGGTAGATATGACAGATTGTTATACTCCAAAAAGCTCGAGGCAAGTATGACTCACTGATACGCCATTTACCATGACTCTCACAGCAGTTAAGATTATCCGGACCACAATCTGGTCAGAGGTAACTGTCGTTTATCCGTGAACAATCTAGACAAATGGAAGGAATGTGTACCCAAACTGACTAGTCATCTACTTTGTAATGTTAGTGATAACCGTTAATGAACGGTGAGATATTGAGACAAAAACAGTGGTGACAGACGAATTCTAATGACTCAAAAAACAGGACTTCCTGGGTTATGTGAGTGTCGCATTTGTAACCCGTAAAGTCTCATGTGTACATGGTTTCCGGAGTTCCAGATGAGCGAACGTTATGCAAGCAGTCGAATATGACCAATGCAATAGTTCATCTTTAAAGACTGTTCCGCACAGTTGTCGTTATCTCACACCATGTTACTCTCTTCGTGACCGATTAAAGGAGGTTTTCACTCCGTTTACTCACTCACTGTGCTTAGTGAATTGATGTTAAACTGCAAGTAATGGAAGATATAAGCTCATAAAATCGTCATCACAGGCAAAAGTAATCCGATTAAGAGGGTCAACACTGAGATGCCGATGCATAGACTAACAAACACCCTCATAATGCAGTGTTTATTGTGTAAAAAAACATGAGGACTTGAAAACGTGGCCTTTTCTTGTTCTCCATAGCCAAGCCTCACGATCAAGTTGCAATGGTATCCAAAAATGGAATGTCTCAGACTAGTTTGGATCAAACAAACAAGCATAGTTTCTTTAGCGTTCACCAACTTTCACAATTTCATCAGATACGTACAAAACAAAATAGCTAACAACACACTGTTCTCAGTAATCTGGAAATCAAAACATTTCTCTTTTTATTCTAAACTCTCATCAATCTCACCGCTTTCGGCCAGTCGCCTCGTGGTTCATTTCACCGCTACTCAGTGGATTGTGCTCAGTTGGCGTGTTCTACCTGATGCACCATCTCGTGCTCAAGAAGGTTAGTCACATTACACTCGCCTCTTTTATGGCTTCCAGTTTTTATCATGTCCTTTCACTTTGTATCACTTGTAATCCTAGAGTATATTTTTGTTCTGTTGCTGAGATTCGCGAACTGCTGTTCTTAGGAGTTTTTTAGTACCTAGGCATACCGTGTGTTTTAGTAGTCAGCTGTGTTGCTGTGATAAGTATCTAGATTCAAGATTTCGTATAAACAAACGTTTGTATACTGTAGACATATGCGGTTCTCGTGCATTGCCCCGGATTTATTTGCAACTGATCGACTGATCGACCCAAGAATATAGAATGTTTCGAAAACAACGGCGACTGTCGAAGCACACCGCACAAATGGGATACTAATCACAACCTAGTGTACATTTGTATGGCATGCTACAGTGAATCTCGTTAATGAATATAGTTTTTTTATTGCCTTGGTTCCAAGTGGAATGAAACAAGCATGACACACAAAGTGTACAGTCTGGGAAACAGGAATCAGAGGGAGCTTTTGGGCAATGTACTCCCTAGACACATTTTGCAGCACTTTGTCAAACGCATATTACAGTTTGAAGGTTTAAATAGCACAATTCAGTAAACAATACAAAGTGAAATATGAAATGACCTAGACCAGAAGGCACACTAAGCAGTTAACACTTCCAGATCTCTCTGCTCACAATTGTAACAGGAGAAGTTGTTACATATTAATAATGCTGGTGAAGCTAGATTTTTGCCCAACATTTGCTAGAACCATATCAAAAGTAAATAAGTGAGGCATGTTTGTCTACGTGCACCTATGGGTCTCTCTGATGATCCAGAAATTATCTGTGCTAAACGTTCTCTGAATATGACGGAAAATGTGAAACCTACTGGCGTTCAGACCTGTCATTACTGAAAGTGGAAACAGAGAGGCACGTTTGGTAATCTGTGGTATTAAGCGAAAATGATAGTCAGATTACGCGAAATGTGTTTTATTGGTCACATATACATATGAGGCTAAGGTTTTAATGTCTTAAGTTGATTGAACCATATTCATAATAGTGAAGACAGCCACACAAAAGAGGAGTTTAATCTCTCTAGTGTTGTGAGCCAAGAATGCGGATGGCAGAACGTACGGGTATTTAGAAAATCAACATAGAGGATTTATTTTCTAAGATCACCATGATCACAAACAGTCCTTTGCATATAACAATAATCCCGGGACGCCACGGTCTTCAGTGTCGAATTGGTGTGCGGAAAACACCTTTTCTTGCCATAATGCACCTCAATATTTCTGCTTGTGTTTCCCCTTGGGTAGTTAAGTACATAACTACGTGCCCCCGCCCGACTACTTACGAGTAGCGCGGTGTAATCTTTCATTCTAATTAAACTAGTAAGCTTCCTTAGCTGTTTATCTGGTTCCAAGAAGTAACCACTTAAGCGGACAGTTCAATTTATTGGCGTGGCCTAATATGACTAACTGAATTGTCACTGAACTGACAACAGTCGATGTCTCCAGAAGGCTGAAGTTATCTTTTGACTGTTGTCCGACTCTCAATCGCAATTTGTTTGTTATTTGTAAGGTTAAGGTGTCTCAAACTTGAGTGATTAACCTTAGATGAAAATTTTCGGGAATGAACACAATTTCTTCTTCCTTGTTCACATTTTAATCAGAACTGTCAAGCTTTTCACATTCTCACTGTGGAATTGTGAGTTTTCAGTATTTACCGTCGATGTTAGTTTGAATGATGAGGATGATGTTTGTGAACCTGTAGTGGTCAAGACGAGCTACTGAATAGGCTAGGTAAATGCGAGTGTAACTCACTAGGCTATCGGCGATAACGAAGTGAACAAATGAGACAAAATAGTTACAAAGTTTCAGCAAGTTATGGTAATCAAAAGGATATGACTCACAGGAAAGTGCTCACAAGTGTTCGAGATGACCACCACAATATTGCAAATTACCAGTATCCGGAAGTGGGTTATATCACAGAGTTACCGTGGATTGCTGAAGCGCGATCCGGGATGCGACGATGTTCGTGGTACAACGGAGCTAAAAAAAATTGTATGATAGATCCGTGTAATATCGTCAAACGACTGCGCAACGGAGAGAAGAGCAGACCGACGAGCACAAAATTTGTATTGTATTACAAGGTCACTTGTATCAATCTGAACAGCATGTAAAGATGATACAAAGGTTGTTGTACAGAAATGAAACATCATTTGCAAACAAAACAAAGGAACTCTCTAAAAACCTGTCTTCTATATTATATAAATATATATATATATATACTCAGACACCTTTGGCCTAAATAACTTGGCGTGCGTTGATTAACACGTTGACGACGAGTTTACACATTTCACTTGGTTGATAACTGAGTCCTCAATTCTAACTAATTGTCCGACATCATATCCAGGGACCTCATTCATAACTTGGTGGCTGATAATTGTATATGTTAACGGTTTAAATTTCAGTTTAACAAAATATTGCTCCCAAAAATGTGTTTTATCAGTCGGCCTCATTAGTCATTTATTACAGGACTGAAAGCTGCTGACATTAGCATTGATCCAATATCATCACTTATTGTTCATAAGTCGGACCACATACACATATACATTCGTTCAGGTCACTGACGGTCAGGCACTGATCAATCTATTCACCTGCTCAGTACATGCAATTAAATATCGCCTGTTATTCGGAAAACATTACTGAATCCGAACTTCCTGCGACGTCCGTAGGAACCCGACGTAAGCGACTTCAAGGAACTCTGAACCAAATCTGTTCGAATCTATCCATCTATTTTTAATCAAAAAACAGATGGGAATCATTTAAAACCTGGCAATCTATCGCGTTTATTACCTGTTATTTCCGTTAGATCCGTTAAAAAGTTGTTGATTGTAACTGAGCTCACAAACATTTATATAAAAATAGAGTGTGTTATGTCGTCACAACCCTCGGACAGACGTTACGCCAATTCTAGCCTTTAATTAAATCTGAGCTCTAGTTGAGGTGGCTACTGATATCACACACCCTGTACTTTCTCACCTTGTACTTTCTCATGCTTGCTAGTCAGTTGACCATTACTGTGCTACTGCCGATGGGACAATACTAGTTATGTATCTATTACGAGTTTGAAGAGATTAGATGCTAATAGGAACGAAAAGCTTCCAGAACCTATTGAGTGTTTTGCAGTGATCTGCATTCACTTGAAAAGAACGACAGAACTTAGTAATTGTCCGTTTGACGACGAGTTATTAGGCCGTAGTCATGTAGCTAGTGAAATCATAACAGAAGCGAGTTGGCCACTTTTCTCACTTGATTCAAGAGTCGCATCCGAATTTGGTTCCCAACTGAAGTTACCTTTTGAAACTGAGCATAGCGTGCGCTCACAAATGAGGGCTACAGTTGCTGTCGTGCTTCAGATGACAGCTTAATTGCAACGCTGTCTATGAAAATTGATACAAGTGTTTTCTTTCAGACTGTCAATACTAAGGGAACAAAGTACATCAAAATGTGATCCGAAACATTTTGATCGTGTTAATGGTTTTGTTATTAGAAGCTTATTGTAGTTCAAAACCTGAGATATTTGATCACAGAAAAGAGCGGTTAAGTAAACGTCAGTTCCCTGGATAAACGA
The DNA here is from genome assembly GCA_013368495.1 of Paragonimus heterotremus. Taxonomy (NCBI): domain Eukaryota; kingdom Metazoa; phylum Platyhelminthes; class Trematoda; order Plagiorchiida; family Troglotrematidae; genus Paragonimus; species Paragonimus heterotremus. The sequence continues at coordinate 14,581 of LUCH01005413.1, read as the reverse complement.
ATTTTGGCTTCATAAACAATGCAAATTGGACTGTTCTAAGATGCACGCGTTCATTCGTTTTGTTTATCATAACTCATAGGCCATCTAGTAAACACATTTACCACAGGTACACTGTTAAACTGAGACGCCTCTGGCGTCAACATTATATCCGTTTAGTTTAAATGGCTGTGCGTTTAAATTTACCGTGCATATTGCATCACCGTACGGTTGAGAAACCTGGTCCATACATACAGGTGATGTTAGCTGGGCATCCGTATTTGTCAATTACTGTCTACAGATCGTTAGTTGTGAGTGATCGCAGCACCATACGACCAGCGCTGAATTTAAGCGAAATGTGTTGCAAACATATACTAGCCGTTTACCTAAAACATTTTCATTTCATGAGTTAAGGCGGCTCGCACACATCGGACGCATCCTTGCTCATCGTGGATCACATCAGGCCTTGTTTGTTCTCCATGAGTTTGGTTAGGATATACCGGCTTGGGGATATGGAGAAAAAGACTTCAATTTTGGACTTGGTTTATCCTACCCGGGTCTAAAAGATGCTGAGTGTCGTTAGCTCGAAGCATTGGAGAACACGGTTGGAGACCGTAACTGACAGCAGAAGTGATTTTGCGTTTACTGTTAGTGCATTTCACTTGCCAAGATAAACATTTTATTGTAAAAGAAACAAAAAACTCCAATAACTCTAGTGAACTACAATTATCATAAATTCGGTTGTGATGTATAAGTGACGAAAGTTCTTTTTCTTTATTGATTTCAACCTACATTTTCTTCCGCGTTCTTTTTCTTTCATCCTCTCATTAACTTTCCTGGGCGGTCTTTTTGCTTTGTTGACTTGGCTTACTACTAAGTATATTTTCAAACATACGTACACTGGCAGTACAGATATTTAGTCTTATTTTTCGTTCGGTCTAGAATGAACTTAACTGATCAAATGAAACTCTGCCAGGAGATGGCTTAGAAACATTTTCAATCGATGGTTGTATTATTATATAAAACTAACTCTTTTCAGCCGATTATAAAACGGCACACATACAAGCTGTGTCACCGTCACCCTTCATAAACGGATAGGTTAGTTTCGTGTTACTTACGTGCATCTGTCAGTCGCGTCTTCTACGACGAAAGGCTTATTTGCTCATCCACATAACCTTCGTGTACCTCACAACCTCTTAGAGTTGATTGTAATCACCTTCCTCTGATGCTTCGCACTCAGTAATATTAACGGAATGAAACGTACTTCATGTTGAAAAACTGTACAGTTCACTGTTTTTCGTCTTTATGAAGTGGAACTAATATCAATTGGAATAAACCACAGGATAATGAAAGAGATATGTGTCACCAAAACCTGGATTGGGAATGTTGGCTGATAGACTCAATACCCAATACGTTCACTTACGCTGTTGGTCATAAGTAACTTTAGACAGATTTTGAAAATATTCAGCTAGAGGAACATACCGGATATATGTCGGAATTTACAGACAGCAACACGATGGACTGGTGCAGTAAGATGTAACTAAGAAGAACAACAAACGATTCAGTTCATGGCTAGTTCAAGTAGAAGAGTTGGTTTTATACGAAAGTTGAGGTAATTTAAAAAAAAACCAACAAGGTGTAAGTGAGAGTAAAGGAAAATGGATGTTCGAATCATGATTTAATTGACGATGTGGAAACAAATTACTGTCCCAATTAAAAGGATGGGCTACATTTAGTGGGATTCTGTTAACAACTTGCTTATATGCTGTAGAATGATGCAAAACTCAACATATCGTTTCCGGTCAATTTCGATGCACCTAAGCCAGTATTATAGAGCTTCAGTTTACAGTATAAAACCTTCAAACAGTGGTCCATAGAAAGTAGCAGATGAAGAATGCGTCTATCATGCAGCACCCATGCGTTGACAAATCGACGGATTAGATGATATGGTATAGAAAGAGATTTGAGGGGATGATGGTAATAAAAACGTTTCCATAATATGATCACATCATACTGATTCTGGTATTGGTCCCAAGTTACCCAAATAATTTGAGCTACTTTTCCATTATTAACGACAGAAAGTAGACAATCATTAGAAAGTTCTTTAGCTTTGTCAAATGAGAACAATCTATCAATGCCTTTTAGTTCAGACGGTACTCTCAATAAAGCGAACAGTTAACTAAAGCAGTGAAGTCAGAAATTGGAATTGATAGCAACAGCACTTCACATAGACCGTATCTCGTTCTAGTAGGAAAATATATCCGATGATGATTGTACTAATAAATCTTTTGTGTTTCAGTTGACAAGCTGTTTTTGCTTGTACCAATTGCCGTTGTGAATGCCCTGTCTTTCTTTGTCTTCATCCCGAACAATTTAGACTGGTTTGAATATCGTTATATTAAGGTCAACAATGTTTCTAGTAGTTGTGTAACGTACACTAGGGTCATTTTACAGTCAATCGTTTAACATACCTATATGTTGATTGGTCACAAGTCGCTCTGATTACAGTACATTCTAACGCCATTGACGACAGGCAATCTAATACCAGTGATTGTGTAGCTATTAACAATACTGAGAGATCGGGTTCAGACAATTACTCGGTTTTAGTGGATTACCTCCAGGTTGCTTATAATAGAGGAGTGGAAGGACTGTCAAACGAGAATTGGGTGGATTTTGGTACATTACAAGGCTAAAATGACTTCGAAATTCCGAAAATGGAGTCAAGTTACCTGGCTTATTGACTGCAATGCACGAAAAGCTGATCGAGTGTGTAAACATTTCGTTTGTCCAAGCACTTCTGTTGATATTGTTGGAGAAGTTCAAAAGCAGACTGATAGCAACTCAGTTTTAAACCCTGAACTAATTAATTTCTCAACTGTTTTCTCAGATACTGTGTTTTTGTGTTACTTAAAGATTGGACACTGAATATATGCCATGTATTTTTACATTGATTTACTTAGTAGGTGGTAAGAAGTCTTGCAGCAGTCAGTGTACCCTCAACCTCACGGGGTTTGACCATTATGACAATTTTTCTTTTCTTCTCCTGCCATGTTTTCATGTTTGTTTGTGTATTGTTGCGAAAGCCAATGACAGCTTGAATCTCTGGTTAAAAACCGGAATTTCCTACCCACCAATACTGTCACCTTAATAACACAACAGAAACTGAAAAGTTGCCTTGGTATTATGCGTGTCTGTTGCGTGTTCACTGAAACCGGCAGTGACCTTATGTTGTAATTAATGTTAAACATGCACCGTCTTGACTTTCAATTCCGAGTTCTCTTAGGTGACAAATGTTGAATCTCCATGTCCCATTTGTTACTCAAGAAGGTTTTGATTATTCACTTTTGCTTTCTTTAGCATACCGACTTTAGTTTTCCTTATTTTTTGCTCCTTTTATCTCTTCTACTTCGGCCAAGCTGAAGTACAGAAGATTGTTTGAGTCATCCGTTTATCTTAAGTATCTCACATGTGTCCATTTCAAGGTTATACTTGTCTGCAGAAAGTTTTTAGAACCAGAATTTAAAGAGCGTTTTACCCAACAGATCCACAGCAGAACGTCCAAAGCAGAATAAAGGGTTACTTGCCATAATCGAGTGCAAGATGGCAGACAGTTTTTGCTCGTTACGTTATCATTTGTTTAGTCTAAAATAAATTTCGTAAAACGAGACTATTCTACATTGGATGTCAGTGAAATGAGCGGTTAAATCATCATCCCCGTCACTTTTACAAAAACCATGGGAAACTTGGTTGTTAAAATGTTAGTGCAGATCATTTTAGAAACGGAAGTAAGATCTGCAACGTAGGATTGAAGTAAGAATGCCATTTCAACACAGTGGTGAGAAGAATGAAAGTTACCAACGCGTGCGGAACAAAGTGAATTAATTTTCATCCCAACTGCCGTCAACATCACCATTTTCACCTTTTAGCCGTACCCGGGGATTCCCATAACTGAGGCTGCTGTTGGTCCTTGCAATAGTCTGCAACGAAGGAGATGAATAACTAACCACAAATATGAAACAGAAAAGACAAGGAAGAAAAACAGGGAAAAAGCAAACTGAAAGCGACGGACCTTCGTGAGAAGAAAGAGCCAAAAACTTTTCAAACACTGACTCACCGCTGACCTCAACACATGATTTTAGCCAGTGGTGTAGATAATTGCATATTCACCAGCTGGTCTGATGGCTTTCATCAATCTTGTTCAGTAGGTTGTTCACTGAATTCGTGGTCCGCGACCGGGTTATCGTCTGATTGTCTTGCGGTTTCTTCCGACTGTTCGCAATCAAACCGAACAATGAGCAGTACGGCAGACGCCTTGTCGGAATACAGAGAGGATGGTGCAACCGTATTTGGATTACCTCGGCTGTCGGTCAAGCAATTGTACACTTCCGAAATAGTCGTCGACGGGTTATTAAATTCTACATATGTGCAGTCCTTTTGATAAGGGCTGACTGGTGAAGACGACGATAGTCAAAAGCTGACAGTCTGTAGGTGTCTTTTGAATGCACGAACCAAACCCCTGATACATGGAGCAAAACTGTCCACACACACACTCACTGTCAACTCTGCTGTTAGTTTTGACACCACAAGTGACGGAGTTTGGAGGTCGTATTATGTGCTTTCACTATCCACGTGGACACCTCTTCGCCAATACTACGAGTTGATAAGATGATACAACTCGGGTGAGTAAGACGATCGACAGTGTTCAGTGGATGGCCTATAATAACACGGGCTAGATCGATGCCAGTCCAATATTGTAACAACACTATACTTTGAAAGTGCAAAGTGTATTCAGCTCAGAAGTACCATTTAACCGATTCGACACCAATCTGTACACTCCCTAGAAAAGAATTAAGGTATTGCCATCCGCCTACCTAATATCAGCCAGCTTACTGTCTTGTAGAGACTCCACTCTGAGATCCTCCTTACCTCCTCGTGCTTCCTGTCACACCAAACTTAATGCTGTGAATTGTGTAGAAGTCAGTGAACCTGAAGTTCTGAGCAAAAGAGAAATGTTTCGGCTCGAATTTTGGTTACATTTGTAATGACCCTGCAATACGTGATAGAGGAATCATCAGAATTCCCTGGGTGGAACATAGCTCAAAATGCTTTTGTACACTGGACTTTGTGATGGACAGTAGCAAAAAGCATACAAAAAGAGAATTACATGAAACAACTCTAGTCTGAGTAATAAAATTGCGAGGGTAAGGAGTATAATGAGATTAAATAAAAGTAGAACGTGGAAAAAAAGAACACAAGCCCTCAAATATGGAACCAATGCAATTCATCTAGCACTGAGTTGCTGGTACCCACATCATGAGTCTTAAATAACCTTCAAGCATTCCTGATTGCTACGCTACCCGGAAATTCTGTATAGTTCACAGAGGTGTGTAACAACTATTGGTTGAAATTTATCCGCTGATAATGCTGCCACGATTGATTCAAGCAGGAGGTTTCAGATTAAACATACCCTGAAGCTAATAGCAGGTGGACTGCAACTCATCTGATGTTGCACCTTCAAGGAGTGACCTCCAAAATATGGATTCGCACTAAATTTACGAATATACCTCAGGGATTACAACGGCCAATGTAACATTATTATGATTAAACTGAGGTTACTTCCGACACATTGCTAGTAAATGAAAAGCTATCACAGTTTAAGTAACCAACCAAAAAGGGATTGATATAACACAACCTAATACCCTTATGATGTGATTTGTTAATCCTGAGATATAGTTGAGAAGGTTGAGCATTCAACTCGAAAAGAACATTTACCAGTGGTTTGCACTTGAGAATGTAGATTTATAAGTGGAACGCTGTATTCCAGTCGTGCTAACATTTTAATTACAGCATTAATTAGGCATTACTAGAACAGCGCACACAAAAAGTGTGAATGAGCGTCTGTGTATGATAATTCATTCACACCCAGTGTGAGATCACTGGCACAGTGGTCAGTACGATTGCTTTATGTGAGCGTGACCGGAGTTCAAACCCTGCCTATTTGGCAAAGATATGCAGTACTCACAAGCTACAACAAGGGCAGTGACTGTCCGGTGATTTTTTCCGAGACGGGCTGGTGAAAAGTCTATGGGAGTTCGAAATCCGCAACTAATTGTGAGTGATATTCAATTCATCATCGCGCTCAAGATACTAGGTGGGTTGGAAGTTTCTGAAGCGCTCGTTCCTGCGTCGAGTTCGCGCACGTCAGTACTCCGCTTTTGTTTTCCAAAATGTGCTCCGTTCATCACAGATAAGTAATACTAATCTCTAGCGAATCAGTGGAATTGAAGAGAAGCCGGTGCAGAAGGGTCCAGTGATCCACACTGTCAGAATCATCTGGCAAATTTACCCCTATAATTATGCTATCCACGATTTGTCAGAGTACAACAGCGCCCAGGAACCTCAATTCTGCGGCACCTTGAAAAAGATAGTCGGAACAACAGCGGTCCTATAATAGAGATTTGTAGTGCATCGCTAGCTATATTGTGCAATTCGGATATCATGCCATTAACCTTTGGACTACCTTTGTTGTCACTGAGATAATCGGTAAGCTATGGAAGCGAACGATCATTGATGTCTCCATCCTGATAATCCAAACCTGGACTGACTTGCCACCATAGTGGAAGCCAAACGGCATAGTGTGGTGGACTGTCAGTCAGGAAGTGTGAGCATTCCAACTCTCGGCGGAATACCTCAACACAGGGAGGAGGTGCGTTCAAAACCCACATCGAGCGGGTGTAGGACGGCGTGTGCAACCAGATGAGTCATCGCTCGATCGGATCGGATCAACGGGTGAGACGTGGCAGCCGAAATAGGATGGATGATCAAATTGGAGGCGTGATTATTCCAACACTCGCAGAAATATCTCGACACGGCTGTGGAGTACGGACAAAGCCCATAGTGGATAGACGGAGGACAGCACGAGCGACCGGACAAACCATCGCTCAACGAAATTGGATCAACGGACGAGGAATAGCAGGCGGAAAATCCCCGGCTAGAAGGCGCCAATCACACACCTGAACCGGGTAGAAGTTCACACGATGTGTGAGCGGAAACCGGGGGTGTTGTGGACTGGAATTGTGATTCAAAATCGCAAGCGCGTGTGTGCCATGGTAACTAGCGAGTTGCACAATAAAGATTGTGCTTTATTGGACGCCTTTTCGCTACACTAGGCCATCTCCTGTGGCTAGCGCTAAGTCGCCTGTGCTTTTTCACACACACATCTACATAAAATGTGAACTCAAGGGAATAACATCTGTGAACGGACGGTTCTGTAGTCCGTCGTCCCACGTTCGTTGAGTAGAGATTAAACTATTTGGAAAATGAAAACGATAGAACGGAGTGAAAGGCCAATTGCAAAACTTAGGTTTTGGTTGGGTTTAAACCACTAGCGGAAACCGTGTGCTCACACACATCATCTTAGGTTGGCTAGAAAGGCGTTTACCGCGTTTCAGCGGGTGATTTTTGTTGCTGGTTCGAATCCTGTTGGGACCCAGGTTCTGTTTAATTCGTCCCTTTCCTCAGTTAACTAATCTTATGGGAAAACAGTGGGACTGTACAATGGTGATGCCCAAGCTAGAAAGACAAACAAATGTTTAGAATGTACGACAAAAGGAGTTTCACTATAAAAGTATTTATTGGTGCACTTTTTAAAAGCTGAGTTAAATTTTTAATGATAAAAGGTAAAAAATAAGGATAAAATGCACCAACTGTGTTTAGGAAAAGAAAACAGCATGTTAGGGTGCTCCGCGTTTTTGAAAGGAGTGAGTGGTCATGCAAATGATGGCATACTTTCACTCCATTCGTTGATGGTTAGATGTTTCTACCAGGACTGTTTACCACACCGCACGGCTAGCGTGGTCGTGACCGCACTTGTGCCAGCTGCACACGATCATGACAACAAGTCCACCGTTCCCATGGTTTCTTTGCTTACGACGTGCCCAAGTCACCACGTCTTCGCTCGCAGACATTTTTCAGACATCACTGTTGGTTGCACTTACTCAGATGGTCTGGTTCAAGAGTACGTTTGTCTTGGATTTAAAATCTTTATTACAACTTGAAAGACCTATTTGAATAACATCCTGATATCGCAGTCTCTGGAGACCAGGTTTTCGATTGTGTGCCCCCAGGTGCTGGTACAACAGCTACTTCAAGATCAACCGTTCAGTCCTCATCCTAAACAGCGAAGCTGGTTGATCGTCCGTATGGGGTTGATCTCTTCTGTGCCTTCTCAGCTAAGTCCGACTTCTACATATCTAAGGTAAGCATTATACATCGCACATTATTAAGTACCATACCTTCCATTAACACTGTATAGGTTTCAATACCAGTCAGTAATGTTTAACTTCACCATCATCACAACGTCATTGAGCCGTACAGTTTTTCGGGCTACCGTTCACCTCAACAGTAACCTAGAATATCCGAAAGAAAACATTACTGAAAAGGTTAGAAACTAACGAAACAAGGCTAAGCGGAAGGACTAGAAATGGTATGAATGGGGCTAGGTCATTGCCTGCGGCATATTGTCACCTCTGATGGCGATTCTATCAAACTTCTCCTCCAAGTCTTTTGAAAGCAGTCCTGACCCCAATCTATCGAGTTCCCAGCTGATGATTCACAAACAGATCCTTTGAAAGCTTCCTAATTCATTACTGCAGATTTCATACGTAGACTCAGCAACTCCACCCTTAAAAGCTTGAGAAGTGAAAAAGTTCCTACCATTGTCGATATCCAATACAAATAGAATTTGCCCCCGTTACGAAAGGTATGATCATTTATTACAGCTCCCTTTTAGTGAGCGAAAATGGCTCTCCGGCAAATTATGTAACAGACCTGGAGCATCGTATCGCCAGTTATTTAGCAGATGCCCATCATCGAATTGGTGCTATCAGCGATTGCGATACAGACACCATGTTCTTGACAACCCTCTAGCAGGAAGTGCAAGCAATGTCTGCTACTCACACTTTTAACTAGTTTAGTCATTGTTCCACTCAGAGCAGTGACATCAACGTAATAACGGCTCAAATGTATTGCGATTAATATGAAGCGATATTCATGCAATCCTTCGTTAACGCCTATCAGCACAGTACTTGAATTCCGTACCCGTGCAGACAACGTCTTGCTTCCATGATTATGTTGTAGTTTAACAAAAAGTCGTTCTATAAAGCACGATCTTTATCGTCCAACTCGCTCGTTCCCACGCCACGCCCGCGCACGTTTATGAACAGGAATTCCAACTCACAATACACCAGCGGTTTCCACTCCCACGTCGTGTGCACTTCTGCCCGGTTTGTGTTTGTGACTGACGCCTTCAATCGGGTTTCTTTTTGCCTACCACTTCTCGTTTATTGGTCCAATCTCGTCGAGCGTAAGCTCGTTCGGTTGCCTTAGTTACCTTTAACTTATCTGCTGTGGGCTTTGGCCATCTCTCACGATACTGTCGAGATATTCTCCCGAGTGTTGGACCAAATGCGCCTCCGGTCTAAACATACATCACAGTAAGTTAAATACGGTGATACTGTTATTTGTGTGAGTAATATGTGCTCCAAGATCTGTGTTGAAGAGGTCAATGTAAGACGTACAAACAACTGCATATTATCACATGTTCACTCTGCTGAGTGTGGCACATAAGGCATCGTGGCTTATTGTGAGTAGTCGGGGATTTCGTTAATTTCAAGTTAAAAACCACTCACATTTGATCGTAGCCCTCTCATTCAGATAGACTTTCTAGCTAGCCTCCTTCAAAAAGAAGCACTAGACTTGAGTTTTGCTCTCATTAGAACTCGTCAGTAGTGCATATCCTTACCATGCCTAGGACTAGACCGCCGGCAACGCTTTCATGGGTCAACCGTGTTGACGACTTCACCACTGACCTCCCACTAGGCACGACCAAACTGTCACATCCGAAAGCCTAACCAATTTCGCTTGTGAGTACCGATACACTAGTGACGAGCTCTAGCAAGAGCGAAATTCGAATCTGGTGCTTCTTTTCGAAACAGGCCGACTGGAAAGTCTGTGAGAAGGCGAAAACAGCGATCAAATTATATATATATATATATATATATATATATATATATATATA
>LUCH01005412.1:17812-30267 GCA_013368495.1 Paragonimus heterotremus | reverse complement strand
TTGGAACTATGTTCGACTGACTAAATTCATAACTGATTTCTGTAGTCTCGTCCTTGGCCATACCTCGAGAAGTTAGCTGCTTTAAACATTGAATGCAGTGTTGATCTTATTTGGGGGAAGATTTGGGTGGAGATTAGCAAGTAAATAAACGGAAAGCTTCTCAAGTTGGCAAAGTCAGTTCCGCACCTTGTTCAACCAGCAGCTGATCTATCAGCTTTTCACAAACTCACAAATTTAGCAAGCGAAGAACAATTGCTATTGTATGCTTCAAACATAGAACGGAGAAAATCATCAGGAAGCTGAAGGAAACAATTAGGGTTGTCCAAAACAGGTGTCAAACAAAAACTACCGCTTCAGTTTTGCAGTTAATTTAAGTATAAGATGAGTAGCCCGACTGAACGTCCTTCGAATGTGGTATATATTGAACTTACCGAACATATAGTACTTAAAAACTCTAAATATTTTGCTTTTTATCAAACAGCATCCTTCGAAAAGCTATAAGTGGTATCGTGCTCCAAAGCTGACTTCTCCCGGTTCATTTCAAACGCACCAGTGTCTTTGGTTCACGACTACGAAACGAGGTGTAGTGATTGTAATTTATAACGGAACATTGTATACTGACGTTGTTTTACCGCATGAATAATTACGTTATACAGATACTGATCAAATTCCGTAGGCTAACGTGCTGCGTTATTACTACAGCATAGAAACTAGCTCTAGGTTTAAGCTGAGTACGTTTCTGATTATTGTTACGTATACGCAAATATCACAACAGGTTATCTAATCCATGAACGAACTTGACTGACATAACGACACATTGTTGGGAATGTTCACTCACAATATATCTACGTTCAGACGTTTACAAAGTTCATTTCGTATTCATCTGAAGAGACTGGGGTATTCAAGTCACTAGCACGTTTACTCCATCTGCTCAGTGTGTCGCAGCCGCGACAAAAGCACGGCGGGCGTTGTATCGACTGAAATCTGCGACTGCCAACCTATATTCAACATTGTTCCTTCCACTGAACTCGGGTCGTAGTTTGCTCCCTCCGTTGGGATATTGTGCCTGTAGTTACCAGCGATCGTGTGGCTTCCCTAAAGATCTCGGCTACAAACATGTTGTCCCGCTTGTCCTTTCTGTACACATGATTCTGTGTACGCCTGCTACAGGAGGCCTGATATGTTATCAGTGCCACTTTCTTCCGTGGCGCAACCAATTGCATGCAGCAAATGCTTGCCCGTTTTCCTAACGACTTATCTGTTATTCTGTTCTTCAAGCGCTGTTTAACGCAATCGAAGATTCCACGCACTTTTCGCTTGGCGCCCTTTTGGGTGCGCCGAGTGGGTCGTAGCCCATCTCGCGCTTCTTTTGTTTCTCCTCTTGATTGCTGCCGTTGGTCCTAGACTAGGCTAGAGTTAACTGCTCATCGTCTTTCCAAACATTACTGGAAATGTGCGGTTCGTTTCAAAACCCCACTGCGTTCTTTGTTTCGATGTCTGGACTATGTTTCCATTGTTCTTCAGGGAAGGCGTTTTTAATTGTTAGTGGACGAAGGTCTAATGCATATCTATTGTGTACTACATGCCCAAGCTTGGTCACCGTATCTCAAAAAGAAAATAGCTTTATCACTTATGTCCGATAGCTTGCCACACGTATGATATGGAGCATGATGTGTCTGAACAACCATGACCAGCTAAGTTTGTTGAACTTATTCTCATTCTAACGCTGGCGGGTAAGAGATCTTATTGAAATATACAAGATTACGCACCACACCAACCTAAGTCCCCTAGCATGTTTGTTCGTGATGCGTCACAACAAAAATTTAAGAGGTCGTAGGTTCAGAGTCACGTGAACGAGATCACGATTGGTTATCCGGTTTAACTTCTTCACTGACCGGGTAGTTAACTCGTGAAACAAATTGCCTGCAAATTTTGTTGAGGTCTAGACCGTAGATGTCTTCAAAAGAGAGCCAGAGAAATGTTTCAACGATTTTTTTCCTACTTTGTACTGATCGAAGTATGATTTGTTTTCGCTGCTCAAAAAAAACCAGGATTTGATATCTTTTTCCCTTTATCCCTACCCTTATACCACTACCAAATGCATTCCCATTGGCAGAAAGCACAGTCTGGTCAACCTCTGGATCGCATCAGTCTAGCATCAAGACGTCAACGGATGCAAGTCCTAATCAAGTTCTGGATTTGCCATTTGAAATAAAGTATTCGCAAATTTACACTATGGATCATTTACCAACATTTCATATTAATTACCACACAGTGATTCTATGATGGTTTCAGGAATACGGAAGTGAAGTAGTCAACTTAGCTTAACCCCAGAGCTCTGACGATTAGAAATAACAACCGAACTAAGCAAAGCAGGTAATTTATCTCTTGAGCCAACAATTTAATAAGACAAAATTAATGAGAAACAGGTTTGGTGACAGTCACCACAGATTCTCCCAGTGATCACTGAGTTATGGCCCATTTCACAACGACGCAGAGAAATAAACAGCAAACAATTACCCCTTATTTATTTTCGGAGCTCGAACGGGTTTTCCATTTGCGAAATCTTGCCTTACTGTGCTTACAGAATGTGTTTGGGAGAGATTCACAGGCACCAGATAATTTAACGTCCATGAGCTTGATATTTTAAGTTAACTAAACAAACACAACTCCGCCACCACAATGGCAAGACAGTGCTCTCTATCCTGTACACCTATTTAGAACGAGCGTTTTCGTAGGACGAACATGATAAACATCATCATGTGGCCTTCTGAATACAATTGTTTACGCAGACTTGAAAGGAAATATATGAAGCCTACTAATTGTCAACATTTGCATGTGAAAGTCGGCGTACTATAAGTTTGTTTATTATTTATTATTTGCACTTCGCATGCAAAAAACACTGTCTGTACTTACTCCATATCTATAAACCAATGTTGGATTGGATTTCATAGTTTTCAATCTACACACTGTAGTCGTCCGGCGAATGTTAGTGAATCCGTTTTTTCCACGGTTTATACGTGAATAAAAATTTGACGTTCAAGTCGTTTTTCGTATTCAAAACAAACGTCTGTCAAACACGAATATGTGATTGCTTGAGTAGTAAATTTTGTCCGTTAATTTTGCTGTAAGCCCGAGAACCTTGAGTTTGTTGGGTAAAATCCTATTAAACACTCTTCATAAATGCCCGAGAATACAGGCAGACACAATATTATCAGGTTATAAGTTGTGCTTAAACCAGCCTGATAGCAATTGGACAAGTTGTGTTGGAATACGGGTCCCTGTACCCTCTAACCAGACATGGTGCAAGTCACATTCAAATGAACTACTGAAGTATCATCCCGTCCGTCACCCACGAGAGGCTTTAATAAATGAGAAGTATAACTGCGTTATTCTAGCTTTACGTTAACCGGTTAGCTTTTGACGGAGTGGACCAAAATACGTTTTATATCATACACAGTTACATTTTAGAAACTATCCACTTCGTTACGGATAAGGCAGATAATAAATCGATATCTTTCGCTTTCTCCAAAACAGTGACAGTCGCGGCGGTAGTTTGTACTAACAATTGAAGCGACTATGTATATTCAAAAATACGCGCGTCCTCTGACGTCACTGTTGGCTCAGAACTGATCCATACATACACTTGTAAAATTAATGATTAGTAGTAAGGGATTTGGATTTTCATGCAGATTGAACATCACTCACAACTGATCGCAGCTGGAAAGTCTATGGGAATGCGACAGCTGCGATCAATTGTGAGTGATGTTCAATCTACATGAAAATCCAAATCCCCTACTACTAATCCTTAATCTCGAGTCAGATACCCCTCAACAAGTCAATGATTTCCGTGATTTCAACTTGGACAGAAGTCCTAGTCGAGGGGTCATCGACTGGAGTTAACAGACAGTAACTGTGTCTCCTCTCGAGGCGATCGGGCAACTTGATCATTATTCACAAGCGAAGTAGTTGACTGTTCACATATGATAATTCGGTCGTGCCTAACGTGAGGTCAATGGCGCACTGGTTAACACGGTTGCCTGCTCATGAACAGCATGTCCGTGGTTCAAGTCCCGGCAGTGGCGAGGATATGCACTACTGACGAGCTCTAATGAGAGCAAAACTCGAGTCTAGCGCTTCTGTTGTTCGAAATGGGCCGACTGGAAAGTCTATGGTAATGTGACAGCTGCGATCAATTGTGGGTGATGTTCAATCTACTTATAAAATTATAAATTAATGAGATTCGCCGCTTTCATATGAAGTGATGTTTGAGAAACAACGTTTATAAACGAACCAGATCACAATATAAATCTGTCGTTATCCAAATAATCCCTTTGTGCAGCTCATTCAAAAGACCGAACAGTTTTTTAGTAACAGTACATAAGGCAAACTTAATCGATATACAGAAATAACTGTGGCGGATCTAGTAAGTTAGATGAAAACAAATGAAAAACATTTGGGCTTTCCCTACACTGAAATGCAATTTCAGTACACAGCAACAAACTTAATAGATTTTTTATGTGAGTGCATGGGGGATCTGGTTGAGACAGTCTGTCCCTGAACTATTCAGTGAAGTTCATATGAAACGGTGTGATGGGAAACGGGAACTTTCAGTATGGCTTTGACGCATATTACATAAGCAGGAAAATTATTCTGTGTTTATTCTCTGGTTCTAAATGAGTCACAAACATGACCGTACGCAGACAATTTTTCATGCGGATTATACGAATTTCCAAGTAATGCGTAGTTGAAGTAATCAATCGAGAATGGTATCCATGGTAATGTCTGTTTTAGGGAAAATTTGTTGATAATGTAACAAAAACATCTGAGTTGTCTTCACGTTAGTCGGTAAGAGTTTAACAATTACACTCAAACTACCTAACGTGAGACCTTAAAAATTCACATAGTAAATTACAAACGTTTGTGTGTATGCCAGAACGACAAAATGTTACTATTTCTATGTTTCGTAAAAACAGTCAAAATATTACTGTCCATTTCACTGTTCCGATACAAACCTATCTACGCATGTATGAGTATAAAGCAATTGATACATGTATTTAATTTCCACTAACAACACTATCGTTATTTTTGCGTGATAGTCAGTTGAAGATTTAAGGACAAGTGTCTGTTCGTTTCACAAAACTGATTGAATGCACTGTGCACATCCAAACCGAAACTAAATTGAATGGCAGTAAAAGTGGTGGAATCGAGAGGTAAGCATTCGTACATTTTCCGCAAATAATAATATGCGGCTAACAAGTAAATTGTTTTCGACACATGTAATTGCAATTGATCTTCACAAGAGCAAAGTAATTACGCACTTTTTTACGTTAACCCACATGATGGGTGCTAACAGTTAGATATCAAGTGATATTATAGAATAACTGACGCAACATCAGGGTTTTCATGTCACCACCGCCAGCCGTACAACGATAACATACTCAATATTGCTTTGCGTATGAAACTTCTTCCAAACCTTCTCTTTGTAGTTCTATTTCTCCGGTGAAACATCAATATAACCTGCTTCCGATGTAATTTAGGATAAGTGGAACCGAATGAAACGTAGTATGTGGAATGTGTAACAGATATCCAGTGATGTACAGCTAAATCGGAGTAATCAATGATGGGGTTTAGATATTAAAGTGGCCACAGTGATGTTCGAAAATTCGGCACAAATCCATCTTGGAACAGGGTCAAACTTAATAGGACACAGTGTCACTCATACTATGGTCACTTGTAAGTAAAGCGAATGTGACCCATATGATATTGTGGGACAACAAACAATACTGCATTACCAAACAACAGTACATATATGAGTAGGGTGCCTAATTATTTCATCTTAATATTGCATGTCGGACTGCGGAGCTACAGTGTGTATCAGCCTAGCGTGTATTACACAGTACAATCGCAAGGAACATAATAGGTCAGTTCTGAACCGTCAGTTATTTGTGACGCTGTTGTAGGTGTATAAATTCGACTGTATTGCGTGATTGCGATCAAAACCACTTGTATGGGTTCACCACAAATACACCAAAATACTAACTAATGTTTTCAAAATAAAATAACCTAAGCTTTCCGTTATAGCCGAGTTTGTACATATGGACAAACGTTAACAAATTGTTGTCAGCTGTTTGTTTCTAATTTTCCTTTGATTTATAAACACAAGCATATCACACTCTAGTTTGTTTACCTTACAACTTGTGTGCTCGGCTGTTTTTGTTGTAATATCAAAGCAATATCACAAGATGGAACGTTTAAAAGTAGTTTGAATGAAAGTTCAGTGAAATTTACGCCGAGAATGCACTTTACATTCAGCACTGTTACTTGACGTACACACCTTCAGAACATTCGACTAACGGTACCAGTTAATTGTCATGTTCACAAAAATCAGAGATCTAGTTGGCTTTCCAAGCTGCATTGTAAGCGTTGCAAATTTAGGCTATTGGCAACTACTGAAAAAGTAGGCTAACATATGACTGGTTTCCCACAAGAGCTTTTTTCATGAAAAATGACCAGCTGCGATTTTTATAACATTTCTATCAATATTTCGTATCTATCAGGCAAGATGCCACTTGTCCAACACATTTTCAAAGTGGCACTATTACTTCTGTGTGTGATCACACTGATTGGAGGCAAGAGTGAGTCACTACAAGTGTTATTAACCCTCATCTTATTTTGTGTGTTTTAAATCAACTTTACGTTCTGCTACTCTAACTAGTAGTTCTCTAATTTTCCGTACTAATGCTTTGGGATAAAAACAGGGATGTTGAAACGAAAAGTTAAGAGGTATTCATACACATTTTTCGATATTGCAGAGGTCGGCTGGTTTGCGGCGTCATACAAGAACGATGGGCAAGCAGGCCAATGTTGTTAACAACACACTACGTATATATGTAGAATGTAACCAGAAGAGCAGACAGAGATTATATCCAAATATATTATATGCGACACGCAGCGGTACTAGAATAACCAAACAAAAGGATAAGGGTACAAAGGTATGATAGAGTTACGTTTAGATGCAACTGTTCTCTTTGAATGTCTGCCTGTCCGTTGCTTCAGGGCCATCGTGCTCGACGTTGACGTAGCGGTCACTTCAAATTCAGTCCGCGTGCGTTAACTAGTTTCGATTGCTAGTTACATATACATTAAGGTGCAATTAAATATTTCACAGTCATCGTCATTAGTTCTCATTGTAAGGCCTAATGGCTTGTATTCTTTGACAAAATAAAATAAAGTAATTTTTGTCAGCTCACCGGAAATAAATGCAACTTGCGTTGCCCCACCTGGAATAACACACTATTACTACGCAATACATGGCAACGCTTTGTTACTTTAGGCAATAAATCAGTGGTGGTAGGCAATGTATATTGGTGTTATTTGTTATAAACTGACATCAGGTCACCCGAAGTATAATTTGGAGATAGTGCGAACGAACAGCTGGTAACGCTGAAAGCCAAAAATCTTAGAGGCAAAATATACTTTCGGTTAACGTTTGCGCGCTATTTCGCCTCCAGACAAATTATACCAATTTTAATAGAGACAGCCAGTTCAGTTACACTTATCTGGAGAAAAGCAAACTTTTTTACGGAACATTTGTTTGGTGAGATTCGACAAAGTCTACATTCGAACAATTTTAAAGGAACCGCAATTTGTTAAAGTCATCGTGAAATACAACGTGTGAGTATTTGTGATGAGTTGTAAGAACTATTTATAAATGCGTGCCATGATAGTTGACCTTTTCTGAATTTGGAAAGTATTAACTTATTAATTAGATGAAACATTTCCACACAATACCAGCTGTCAGCTTTTACTTAAACACACAGTCCGTTAGCTAAATCAAAGAAAATCCTTTGCAACTAATTTTCTGGGTTGCACCACACTTTTCAAGTCTTCGTTATCCTTTAATTTAAAACACTGCGTTCGCTTGATCCACTTCACCATTAACGATAGAAGACATACGTTTCGAGATGTTAACATTTCGTTTACTCTCTTCAGTCACGAACGTAAAACATTGGAATATATAGGACATGCTGATGGCAACAACAATAGAAACAATCAACGATTGGGTTTACACAAAAGAGGGACTGTTATCAGTTCCAGGGCAGGCAAACTGCATGAGTCAACAGTTTATGCACACACAAGACCGGACGACCAACAACGTGACCTGTTTCCATGATGTGCTTTGCTATGGATGAGGTCGGATTCCGTTTCACTCGTTCTGTTGTCATTGCCTGTTGCGTCATGGCGCGCACCAACCACTTAGCCATTCTTTGCCAGAACATCATAAGGAACAACGTTAACGTTTTTAATGTCAACCTCAAAACGGCGTCGATTCTAGCTGGGGCTTACAGAACGAATGGCCAGATAAAGTGAAGTGACAAAGAGCCTAATCTACTCGTTTGTTGTAGGAATATTAGTCCGAAACACCGGTCTATTTGTCAAGGTATTGACCTTTGTAGTGGATGTTTTATAATTATTCCTGGTGCTAAACATCGATATTTGTTGGTTATACTAAAACTTTTACCCGACGTTGAACTGTGGTCCGAAGAAACCACTCATACATACATTTGAATTTTGGGTTCAATATCTATCCAACATAGCCAAACTGTTTCGAATTGGTCACAAGCTGATTTACGAGAGAGCCGAAACTGTATGTCAAGCATACAGAGGAAAAATTGTCGCTCCAACCAAAGAGCAAAAGGTGAGCAAATGATTTTTGTATTTTAAAAGTGTGTGACGTCATTTTTAAGGTCACGATGATTACTCTGGTGTACGCAGTAACCCGATATTCCTCAACGAAATGTTTTCTTGCATGAAGCAATGAGTTCTCCAGAGCCAGCTTCTCTGATTTTATTGAATTCATCTGCAGAGATAACGAAAAATATTATTGTTTATGATTGAAAGGTCGGATTTCCCTCTTTTGCGACAGACTGAAATCCCGTATGGTGGGGATGTGATGTAAGAGGAAACTGGTACCTAACCTGCATGCTCTGTGGCAACCCATGTTGCAATACTACAGTCAATTCCATCCAAAAATTCACAGGCATTCTTGGACAATATGTGAAAATATTTAACTTCAGTGGTTAAAAGTTAAATTCCACGTTTCACTTCACACAACTATTCTGGGGACCGGTTAAGTATCTACTTGAAGAATAAGACTATGATTGTTATGGCCACTGTCCTACGAAAATGAAGCTCATCTGATTGCCAGATCTAATATTTTCTGTAATGGGGAATATGCAAAATCGTTATGTTTATATTTCATGTTTTTTTCGGTCTGAGAGTTATGGGGTGCACAACCCTCAGGATAGTGTACAGGGTCACAGTAGTGGAGGTTAGTTTCTTAAAACGTGACTAGTGTGATTAACGTGCATGCTGCAGATATTATATTCGAATACATTAACACCGTACAGACGTTAGTGGTCTGTTTGGAATGATTAATTACACCAGGTATTGTGAAGTAATACAAACATTTCGTGCGGAACAATCGTAAAAAATTAAGTTACTTAGTGAACACATACGAAGAAGCCAGAAATTCAGGTGGGACGCCGAATAGTTCATTGACTGAGGCACGGTGTTCGCTGTTAGCAATAAGTCATAATGCGTTGCTGATTAGTACGTTTATGACATAACCGTATACGTAATGTCTGCAGGAACTTTGTATAAATTGCACAAAGTCAATATATAGGGCAAACAGTCAACTTAAATGTGTTTTTGATAGTCCCGCCGGAAGTTCCACTGGCTGCGAGTAAGGAATTCTGTCTGATCCTGCGGAACCTTCAAAAGAATTTGTGAAACTAGAGAGTACAGTTCGCTATAAATGACGAAGAAACGACGTTGTCGATCTAACTTGAATTCATTCTCTCCAGGTGAGACTAGAGTTTCTATCACCTGTGTACTGTGATGTGTGCTCTGATCCTTAAATTTTGTAAGATTGGTAAACTAAATTTTTTACCCCCGGTAGCCCGTCTTTGGTTTGATTGTTTAGTTCGATTTCATACGGGCAAGTGTCACTGTTATACTGTTTCCATATGCTCGTTTGCATGACTGTGCACTACTGTGGATTTCGCGATCATTTGAGTTCATCGAGTAGAAACAGTTCGAATGAAGTGTTCATGAGCGAACTTTCAATTTACGAACCAATGCGGTTATCCAAACTATCACCAGTTACATGGGCCTCATTCCGGACTGCACCACTTATACACGTTTGGCGCGCAACTCGTGCACGCCTGTATTAGATGGACGGATACACTCCGTCTGGAAATTCAAGTTCGCAACGACTACGACGGTAGCAGATGTAAATCAGTGTTGTACGGTTTTATAATGCCCACCTTCAGAAAAAGTCATCATGATCGATTTTGCATTTGCTTGAATTTACCACAAAATTATCATCCGAATACCAGTCCGTTCCGTTACATGCTACAGTCCTATGATCATCTGCGGATAGCAAGTGATTTTCCGCATGATAGGCGGACTGCGGAAATGGCCACGGCGTACATAAAATGCAGTATGAACATCAGTTACGTGACTTGCTTACTTTGGTTTGGAATGTTTCTTCGAAACGGAGACTACTCTCAACCGAATAACATTTTGGTGGACCATGTCACTTGCCACCTTAGAAGGTGTTCGAATTTCCAAAAACCTTCCGGATAGATACAATGAAATATCATATCTTAAAACAAAAAACAAAACAATTCACAAAACTGACAACATTTTTACCTGATCGTGAATTTTCCTTTGTTGTCTTCCAAATTAGAAAGATAATCTCGTACAGCTAGTGGCACGGAATTTCACATTCATGCCATCTTATTGGACAACCTACAGAATAATGCTCTGGTCCGCGGTTTTCTGGTCATGTCAGAGTGTGGAGACATAATAGTCGGAATTATGTCGGCGCGTAGCCCGTAATGCAATTATCGGGCGGCATCCTCAACAGACTGCACGTGAACTTGTGGTCATTTAACAACCGCATAGAACTGGGAACTGTGCATACATTTCTACCACGGACGTTATGCGAAGCGTTCGTAAACTGGTTGTTCAGAAACAAAGTATCATTTTAGCATTTCAACTGTTACCGCTCAGCATCTGCTAAAATAGGACAAGTGAACTGAGACTCGATTTTGTTGAAATGCTGTAATTTCTTGCCAGCTTAATTAAACCAGGAGCTGCAGAGGATTTTCTGACACCTGGAAATAAATGTCAGCCTTCTGGTTACCATACACTTTGATCAATTTGACTCCAATAAGATATTGAATTTCCTGTCCAAATATTAGATAAACTTTTATTGTTTGCGTGTCCACTGGAGCATACTTCTCACTTCGAGAGATCGTGCTAACAATATTGAAATGCATTAGGTAAATCCGTATCAGTCGTTTCTATCTGCTGATAAGAAATAGTAAAGCCCAGCATTGAGCCAAGTACGATGGATTTGGTCTTGTAGCAGACAACTGTGGCTGATGCAAGTTCAGTGAATTAACTGATCTGATTTATTGCATTTAGAACGCAGTTATTTACGTAGCGCTCTTTACCAAACCTTTGTGAAGAAAACACAGGGTCTACTTGTGCCCGGATTTGTTCGTTGATTTACTCGAAATAAATCATATTATCTGACCTTTCTATGGTATTGTTACAAATACTGATCATTCCGTTCGTTCTGCACCTGTAAGGTAGTTCGACCCCCCTATCTAAAATGTAATATCTTATGTTCAAATGCTTTGACACATCTGTTAGAAAGTCAATCATTCGTTTCACAATACTCATCATACCATACAATCAGTAAAGAAAGTAGACAATCACAATGTAACTTTAAGCGTGATATGATACCTGGTCTCTCAAAGATGACTTAATGTCCAGACAGTTTAAAATGCCGCCTAGGAATTACAATGCCGCCCATAGAGTGACATCCAACTGAATCCCGAAGATCGTCACATTTAGGAGACCAGATATTCCGAAAGCAGAAAAGCAACGTGGTATGGACGTGCAATGTTGTTGCGGCTGTTTACGACACTTTTCTATTAAATTCACTTTTCATCATAGGTTTTTCAGCATTTTCCGACTGATAGTTTTTCAAGAAAACTCGTTCACCTTCTACAAAACTATTTGATATCCGTCTATCTGTAAGAAAGATGACACTGAATAATTGACTAATCGCTCAGTTTGCCAAGAAGTGAGTATACAATTCTTTGTAGATCAGCATGAGATTACACCGTCTTAAACCGTTAATATAAAGATTCGACTATTATAGACGTTTGATCAACATCATTAGAACACGAAAAGTGGTAGATGCAAGCATTTCGTATTGACTCATCAGTACCAAATTTACAATAATATGAAACGGTTTTTTCTATATCGAACAGTTAGGGTGGGTTGGGTGGATAGTCAATTGATGTGTTAGGAAAGGTCACTAAGTCCAAGGCAGGATCAAGTTCACGAACAATTGTTTCTGAACACACAGG
>LUCH01005412.1:0-15605 GCA_013368495.1 Paragonimus heterotremus | reverse complement strand
TGAACTTGATCCTGCCTTGGACTTAGTGACCTTTCCTAACACATCAATTGACTATCCACCCAACCCACCCTAACTGTTCGATATAGAAAAAACCGTTTCATATTATTGTAAATTTGGTACTGATGAGTCAATACGAAATGCTTGCATCTACCACTTTTCGTGTTCTAATGGTGTTGTTCAAACTTCTGAAAGGAACGAACTATTTTAGAGGTGTCAAAAACGTGATGGAGGGAATTTCACTTCACGGCTGTTTTTTATGTGTGGTTTAATCCGAATAAACGAATAATTTTTAAAGTGCCGAAAAATTATAGTTCGGCCCGTTGTTTTTAGTTTACACTGCGTGTTTAGTTGAAGGTCGGGGTGGTGTACGCCATAAGAAATCTCAGCCATTCCAAGTCAGAAAACACTGTTCATATCCACACAGAAATGCGGAAGTCAGCCTATTTATGTTGTGGAATGCATATAAAATAAAATTTAGGCTTAGTTCTTTATTAGCAGTTCGAACGTATTTTTCGTCATTAGTGAGACTCGTTTCATATTTGGCTCAGTTGTATTTTGGTTCTACATATATACAAGCATATTACTGAGGTGAACGTTCGACTGCATAGGAAAGTATACAGTAAAACAAAGAATCTTTATTGGTTTCTTGATCACTCGATTACGAGTGATAAAGTAAAAATTCACTGCCCCCTTTGTGCTTGGCGATTGACAGTTCTAGGGTGACATTAAGTTTGTGATCACATGTTCAGTTTCCTCAACGTGGATCGTTTATTTTTGCCGTAGAACAAATTATGGAAACTTCCCTAACGTAGCGTGAATTTCACCGCAAATTGAAAAGCTTAGTTGTCTTACATGCTATGTCAAAAATTACGACACCTGCATGCACGCAAACTGATTGATTGATCATCTACATCCTCGATGTATTACGAATTTCACGATTTCATTTGTTCTGCCACTTTAAGTAAGAACTGTTTGGGATACTTAAAGGTTTTCGAAAAATTTAATCAGTGAGCTTGTAATGAGGACAAGCGATCTGACTATGCTACTCACACCAGTGCTATTCAGTAACTAGGCAAGAGCACGGATTTTGACAACGAAGTAACCGTGAGGGAAAGCACGAAAAGGCTTTAGAGTGCAGCGTGGAATGAATGTTTTTTTGCACATGAGAGAACTGAGCACTGGCGTCCGCTGCAACAGTGACATTCTGAGACCAATGTCGTACACAGATGAGTGATTTTGTTTGAAGTCATTGTGGAAGCGCATAAACCATGTACTGGTTTTCTGTACAAACGACCTTCGTGCCATCCACATTCTTGGCTTAAAACAAGCTGGATATGAGGTAGTCTGTCAAGTGTCTTCAGAATAACTTGTGAAATTTGAATTATCTAGTGTGACCATTGAATAGTTGTATAATATGTGGATTACTGGTGAGTATTTGGGGATTTCGTTAACTTCAAGTTGAACATCACCCACAACTGATCGCAGCTATCGTGTTCCCATAGACTTTTCAGTCGGCCCCTTTCGAGAAAAAGTACTAGACACGAGTTTCGCCCTCAATGTAATATGTTGAACACTGTGGAATATTTTAGGAAGACTGTGCACCTACTAGCGAACTGATCAACTGAACACGCAACATAACTTTTCTGCTAGGGTCTGCAAGCTAAACCAACTTATCTTTTATGCGTGAGCGTCTGATTTGTATGCAAATTGAGATCAGTTAAATATCCGTTTATTTAAAGCACAAAAATTACGTTCCGGTGGGTACACGTTATTTTACTAGTGTTATATTTCATAGTGTATTTTTATTTCGTTCAACACAGAAAGAATACTTGGATGTACGTGAAGGAAAGGTAGCACTGTGGCCAGCTCGTATAGTGAACGGATGTTTTGTTGGAACCAGCGATCCTACTGAGGTCTTGTGAGTTCCTTGCCGCTCCATGTCTGAAAGTTATCATACAGTTATGTAGGACTACCTATGACAGAGCGAAATACACTGTAATAAGAATGTGATAGTTTTATATGCCTTTAAGATTGGTAATCAAATTTTGTTTGTGCAAACGAGGTGCAGGTTTGTCACGTGTTCGACGCCCAGGCAAGAAGTTCATGTTAGTCTCCTAAATCTTATGGTTAAAAATAAGCTGCTTCTGTATCATAAAAGCCTAAAAACTATCCTTCGGTCATTAAATTCACCTGTTAAACTGTGTGCATTAATAAAAGAAGTTTTCAGAAAGCAAACATTCTCATCTCAAAACTTGTTAGTTTACATGTGCAATAGATTACGCCATAAGTTGTTCGAAAACAGAAAAACTACATATTGGTAAATCGTCGTACTAGCGTGTGAAGATATGTGGGAGGATGACTTTGATATCCCAGTAGTTGTGTTCGCGTTGGTTGATCTATAACCAGTTTATATTTAATGTAAAGAAGATAGAGTTCAAATAGTAGGTATATTTGTTTTTGTAACTCAACATTGAGACTGTCTGTATCGCTTATTCGACGCGAGGCACTTTCACCGTCTAATAAACCAGACCAGATTAATTTGCGACAAAACTTCAACTGTTGACATTCGAAAGAACACCAAAGAGAGGAAATTCTTTCGTTCTGGATTTTCAACACGTTTTCTAAGAGTAAGGTAAGAAGAATTGCATAGATCATTCCAATATTGCTTTAGTAGAGGCCACCAAACCTGCTGACGTAGAATAGTTGCCAGTAATAATTCAATTTTGTGACAGTATGTACTGGGCACTGTTGGTAGAACTTATATTAGACTCACATACTAATCTGCTTTCGGAGGCGTGGTTATCTTCACGACGCGCGACATGTACACTGTGTTACTGTCATGTCAGATAGTTAACGATTACTGCGACGAATAATTTCGCAACACTATAAACCTCAATGGTTTTGTCACCACCCATATCAACCAATTCATTCACTGATTGATACGCTCACCCAACTCTCGATTGTACATTCATTATCAGCAGTGTCAGTAAAATACTGTGCCTGCGCAGAAAATTTATTCATTCCCAACTACTGCTTATTAGACATTGCTACACGGTGCAAGTTGAATATCCGTAATGACTGAGTTTCTCCCAATTAAGAGGATCGTAATTTTGTTAGTAGATGTGCTAAAAATATTGTTCCCTTTTTGGGCCAAATCAGATGGAGGGACCTTAGCAATCTCTGTTCCAAATAATTAATCAAGTCTCAGTTTACTTACTTACACATCAGCACACGTCTTTCGATGTCGACCGGTTGCACATTCACCTGCAAAGAATTTGGTTGTTTTTCTTGTGACTTGGTTCTATTTACTGAACGTATACAACGTTTTATTTCCATTAGGTAGACATGGTGTCTTCTTGTACGCTGGTAGTTCTGCTGAATTAATACTGTGATGGGAAATAATATGAAACACACACACGCAATTTACAAGCGAGTCTCCATAGAGCTGTAATAATAGCCCAAGACTCAACGATTTCGGAATTAATGTGAACCGCATTAGCATAAACTAATCTGTATACCGTACCAGTAATAGACATACCTGTTCCGAATTACACTCATTCCACTGCGGTATACACACACTATGTCGGTGAGACTGGTGTTCATTGACTTCTTGGCCACTTTTAGTTTAATACTGTTATCACTATTATGTGTAACAGGGTGAAATAAGTTCGATAGAAGTAAACAACGTTTGTTACCAAGAGGTGGTTCAAGAGTCAACTGCTCAATGTACCTATTGTGCAAGAAATTACCAGAAACTGAAAAATTACGGCTTCTGGATTTATCAAATCACTTCCATGTTACACCCAAAATGACTGAGTTTAGTAGAGATAAGGCATAACACTAGAAGAGACGGTACACGATACACCATTTATGACCATTCAAATCTTGAACCTATTCTATAAGTGACCACTATCTTCTCAGTGCGCTTTGGCTTGAATGCACCGTTGGAGTGATAACAATATTATAATAGATGTTCTACAACCACTGTGTTTTACTTCAGAAGCTAATGGTATACTCGATATTGATGACCATGTCCTTCTGACATTAATGGTCAATACCTCTCAACAAACATTCGCATTGACAACACGAATGTAGACAACATCACGGTTAACATGAACTTGAGGAGCGCCTCTGTTTCAGTAGGCAGTGCATATAAATGACAACGTATAGGAAGACTGCAAACTCGGAAACTGGAGTCCACGAAAAATAGGTAACAGTATCCAAGTATAACCAAAATAACCGACGTAAGCGCGCTCCGCAAATTTATGTGAAACTGACCGTAGTGGTTAGTTGATTGAGGTTTCTTGAATGAGATCCATCACTGACACAACGACCGGTAAGAACTCACACACCAAGATGAGTTGTGGATTGTAAATTCCGAAACGATCAGAAAGTTCTACATATAAAACGCCACCTGCAATTCGATTGCACTGCCTACGGTTAAACAGCACGTTGTGACTATACCAAGAGAATGTGTGAGTACATTTTCAGATAAAGGCTTCCTTGCCATAATAGTTCAATAGATGACAAAGTAACATTTTATAGGTTCTTCCAAACCTTGCCTAGGTGATGAAAAATGAACACATCTGTGTTTGAACAGAAGTAAAAGTGAAATTACCACGTTGACCCCAAAACAAACTCATTTCAAAATATGGTCAGATGTTGGGACAGTAGAAAGAAAGGGAACGACTGTCAACGTCAGATCGGCTGCTCATGTGACTAACTACATATATTCCGTGGAGGAACGTTGCCAAAACAGCCGGCCAATGAACGTCAGTGATGAGGCCTGTGTAGGATCAATATTATAAACAAAACAAGCAGTTTTTTGTTATATACAAACTTTTAGAATTGTTTATTATGTACGTTAAAATAGTATAAAAGACCTGTGATATTTCGAAACCAGTTTCAGCTATGATAAGCTAGAATCTAAAATTTCGTTGTGCGGACTATTTAATACTGACTGTTAAAAGCTTCGCTATGAATGATCAAGCTGAGTGTACACGGTAGTTGACAAAATAGTTGTTTCATCATAAAGAACATTCAAGTAGACGTTTTAGTGAACAAGTTTCAAAAACTACTGTCCAGACACAAATCAGCGTAACATATGTTTTCATGTGTCATACAGTGCACCATCTTTGTATAAAACAACCGTTTAGGCTGACACTTCAGTCAACCGGTTTTTTTAATGTTGCAATCTAAGTAGGTCACAATAGAGAGAAAACCAGTGTCAGACTCTGAAAAATCAGCAGCCTGTTCACAGTTAACAAAATGGTCCGGTTATATATACGCACACGAACTTATAGTATAAAATCTTTCATGATAATCGGAGTACCTAAAAACTCAAGGTATAACGATGTGTATTTTATACGACTCTAGGCCAGCGAACAACTCATAATGGTATCGTGAATTCTAGTTACAGATTAATGGAAAATCGAAAAGCGATGCAACGGAATGTGTGTTGACTTCATACTGTAAGTTAAACTGACCCTGATCAGAAACACTAAGCGAACATGTATTCATTAAAATCACAACTTGGCAGAATAAGCTCGTAAAATCGACTGCCAGTGTCTAATACCTAATAATGTCCCTGAAGTAGATTTCAGTCCGTTGTAAAATGGAGATGTGTTTGAAGTTCCTTGGTATTCCACGCCTAAAAAAATACTTTTTACCACAGGTGTAAGGAATGAACTTTTCAAAAGGTGTATGGATGAATACAAAATTTGGTTGTTTAATTAACAGAGGACGTAAGTGATTGTCAGCATACAGAAAAGTTTGACACGCAGACAAGTGTTCAGTAAAGAAATATTTGATGCAACAAAACCTTGCGACAAATCGAACAACGATTACGACACCTGAATAACTTCACTGAGCAGATAGGTGGGACTCGTAGTTGGGCGTATGACTTACAATGGTTCTACTTTATTCAATGGCAACATTAAAGGAACCATGATTGGTTTTAAGAACTCGGAGATGGTTGATCGTACAAATCAATCGATGTCACCGTTAAGAAAACCCATCTTGTCTTAAAAGCGTTGAGGATCTCGTTTCATTACCCATTTAACAGAATAGTGTTATTGAAGTGAACTTCTCAACAGAAGCATATTCCACGGAAGATGGAGTAGAATAACGCATGACATTATTTCGACTCTAAAATGCGTGTAGTACTGTTGGGATCCAAGAACGCGGATGGTCCAAGGGTTATTGGGAAGGGACCCATCACGTCTGGCGACCACAATTCCCCAATCTCCGTGACTGCAATTGGTTGTGTGGGATACTGACTGGAGTAGTTGGAGCTCTTTAACAGCTGACATTGCTGGCACGCCAGTACATAACTGTTAACGTCCTTCTTCATTCCCGGCCAGTATGCCCTTTGTCTCAGCATCTCATAAGTTCGGTGACATCCCGTATGACCAACTGATGACATTCCTTCACAATTGCCTCTCTCAACCTCGTCGGTATAACAGGAACGCTTATTCCATCCCGGAGTTGGCGCATTAAAATTCCCGCACTATTCAACCGCAATTCCGACCAGTGCGTTCTGAACGATGTCATCTCCGGAACTTCCTCGTTCTCTGGTGGTTGTTCTCCCGATAGAAGTTGATCAATCACTATTCGGATTGTCGAGTCCGCCCTCTGCGCTGCCTGTAACTTCCCGGGGTCATTCTCCAGTTCAATGCTGTTCACTCCGATCACGTCCTTGTCAACTTCATCCATGTGCTGCGTTCGGGAAAGCAGATCGGGAACATAGTTCTCTCTACCCGCTACATGGCGAATTGTGAAGTCGTACTCCTGCAATCGTAATGCCCAACGAGCCAGTTTCCCTCGGAGATCCTTCGCTGATTTAATCCACTCCAACGGCTTGTGATCAGCCTCCACATGGAATCGTCGGCCGAGCAAATAAGGCCTCCATTTATCCAATGCCCACACGATCGCCAAACACTCCTTCTCTGTCGTTGAGTAATTTCGTTCAGCAGAAGTTAATACTCGACTGGCATATTCCACAATACCGCCTTCCTGCTTCAGTACAGCTCCGATACCCACATCGCTCGCATCCGTCGCAACAACGAAGCTCTGTCCAGTCACCGGCAACTTCAGCGTCAACTGTCCTTCCTTCATCAATTGTTGGATCGCGACGAACGCTTGATTGTCCTTATCTGTTTAGTGGAATTTGCAATCCTTCTTCAGAATTTCGTACAACGGGCTGGCCAACTCATTGAATTTCTTGATGAAATGGCTGTAAAATCCGACCCGACTAAGAAACTGTCGCAGTAGTTGTTCGAAAATTTTTAACGTTGATCAAAGGTTCACGGAGTCAGTTAAAAACTACTATGTATACATTTTAGATGAGACCCAACTGTGAAAAGTCAGGGCTTCAGCTGGATTCGAACCAGCGACAGAAACACCATACCTCAACGCGGCAAGCGCTCTACTAACCGAGCTACGAAGCCACGCCAATTCTTCATCCCAGAATTATTATAGAAAGATGTGTTTTTGTTCAACCTCAGGATGTAGAGGTGAAACATATTCATGGAGGCTTCCTGGGTGTACCGTCAATTTTATGATGATAGAAGAAAACATTAGCGTAGGCCTGTTTTCAAATTGCAGTAGATGACGAACGACTTAGTTACCGGCAACTATGCTTTTCTAATACACGTTTGGCGATTGGAGCAACTCGAGTTGTGGTTTACTTCCCAGGATGGTGAGTCAGTGAAAAGCACTTTCCAGTG
Organism: Paragonimus heterotremus; assembly: GCA_013368495.1. Classification (NCBI taxonomy): domain Eukaryota; kingdom Metazoa; phylum Platyhelminthes; class Trematoda; order Plagiorchiida; family Troglotrematidae; genus Paragonimus; species Paragonimus heterotremus. Next base: position 7,878 of record LUCH01005412.1, on the reverse strand, counting down.
GTATGTTTCAGATATGGAATGATTAAATAGATGCGGTTAAAGATTTCTTGATCTTAGATGAGTTTCAGTTGCACAAAAGCGAAAACTGTTATTTACATTTTGCTTCAGAAGACTAGTAATATGGCCGAATCCACTGATGACGCGGTAAGGACAGTGAAGTATACTGTAGTGGGGGTAATCAGACTTGAATAACTACAATAACAACGGTACGACGATACACTGCAAGTATTGTGAACTACGAAATCAGGCTTTCTTCATCAAACTTATATCTTCATAGATGACCTGTTGCTGGCAGCACCAATTCGCTTGAAGTTTCAAAATAGAATACACAAGTATTTTTAGGTGCAGACACTGATCAGTGTAGTTAACAAAGGATAAATTATATACACTAGATTGATCTCGATAAAATTCAGCTTTTATTATAAATTCAGTACATATTATTTAAAGATGTTTGAGTGAACAACTGCACAAAAACCAATGTTTACTATAGACTTTTCGTTCGCGTTCGCATTGCTTTTTACATCGTCAGTATTTGAAATCATTCATGTTACGTAAATTAGCATAAACTGTGTCGTATTTTTGTTTGGCAGTTGAATTATCGTCTAATGACATCAAACTAACGTTATTTCAGCACATGACACGTGCTTCCTGTAAATGTAAATATTTCTGTTCATGTTGGTGTATACACCCTACCGTATGCTTGTCAACTTATGCTTTAAAATAACTGGTTTTGCATCAAAGTGGCTCCAGGATATCTGTAATTGCCATATGTCCTTACTAGTGATGGTTTGCTACAATTTATTTACAAACGCGTTTTCAGTTTCAACTGCGTTATTTTCCGTCCTAAGTGTTGCTCAGTTTTTTCTTTCGTGTGCTTGGTATGTTCATGCAGGAACATAGTTTCAGACTAGAGTGTATTCTGAACAAAAGTTGTCTAGATCAATTCCGTGAATGTGATAATCGTTAACAGTCGTGAATTCTTCTTAGTTTGTACTCTGAATTTTAACAAGACGCATACTTGGTTGTAATTTGTGCATTCAGCCAAACGTTCCTGACAACATCTTTCGAAAGGACCGGTTTGTCCGAGGTTCGCTCGTGTTAGCTCCTGTCTGTAATGGGTATACTTATCACGACTGATATCAAGACTTCGGTCACGGTTTTAGGAAGCAACCAACTTGACCACTGCGCCATAGACCACACGCCAGACATCAAGAAAATAGGACTAAACGCTCAATTTCTTTCGTTTATGGGTAGCAGTAAGGTTACGCAACCATCTCGATGGAAGAGAGAATTATTGCCTGTTGACTCCAATCCTTAACCGCGTAATGAGAGTAATATGTTCCCCCGTAAAACCATAGTAGTAGTTCTACTCCAGGCTGTAATCAGGACATATAATACTGACGAGTGAAAGAATGATCATTGCTCCTTTTTGAAGTAGATTGCCTGTCAGTGTGAGTGTTGATATTAAGTGTCGGCGATGGTTGACTTAAAATTAGCCAGATTGGTGGCTACTTATCAATAATATACAATTAGCTAAATGATCAGAAAGTAGGTTAGTGTTTGAAAGTGAACTAAAATTATCTGAAAATTAGTTCTGTTTTTTTTTTGCGGACGTCTACGATAACATTTGTTCTGTTGTTTTGCCTACATCTTCTTCCATGCGTTGTCCACTTCGATGTTCTGTAACAGTTTCATTTTGCCACTAATCGTTTAGACATTTTTAAAGACAGTGTAACGTTTCGACAAATAAACTGATTGTCATTCTTATAACTGTGTTTTACTATACACTGAATCGTCTAGGTGCCGCTTCCTTCTGCCTGTTTGTTTGCACTAACCCAGACCAAAACATTTTGAAATGATCAGTCCATGATCTGTTGGTCTGAACAAAATCAACCAAACAGTTCTTTAAACATAGGGCACACATGACCTTTTGTCTCAGAGGGAAATGAGCTTTGAACACTAGATTACGGCAGCTTGGCAAAATAAACTGCAGACTTTTCTGTCGAGCTAGTTCCAAATAAAAGGGAATGGGATGTGGAGGCAATAAAAAATAATTATTGCTGTTTGATATAGAATACTGGAAGAAGTGTGGCAGTGAACATAAGTCGCATACTGTCCTAATGTGTCTTCACACATGACCATTTTGGTTACATAAGGAACCATACAAGTACGTAGATGCTGAACATGTTGACAAAACGGTGACTTCATCTACACCAAAAAGATCGTGAAATCATTCACCTATAAGGATAAGTATTTTGTATTGAAATGATCATTTCAAAGTTGAAATTATTTTTGCACTTATAGTTGATTTTTACTTCCTCATTTGCTTTAATACTTTAACATTTCGGTTGTATATGTTTTGCTATATGAGACTGTTTTTAATTTTCCAGCAAATGGAGCCCCTATGCTGATTTCCACTTATTTCGTAACGCATGCATCGCTGTGACAAGGGACGAGATGCTTGATCTGGTACCGTGCAGTATACCTTTGACAATCATTTGTGAGCTTGATGAGAGTCTACTCAACCCGAAACACAAGATGGAATTAACCAATCATCCACCTCCTCACGATATAGTAGTAGTGCTGCGAACAAAATAAAATGCGTCATTTAAACGCAATATGTATGGGAAAACACATCATTTTCACAACCAATTCGCTCGAACTACAAATATGAACAGTATGTTTTTAGAAAAGTCATAAGAGTGAACGCGACAGATATAGTTTAAGTTTTTTTTAAAAAAAGCAGTTTCGAGTGCTTGTAATGCCACAGTACTCTTTTTCATTATTTAAAGGTGAATATAAATATGAATTATAAAAGATCGTTCTAATTTTGATTAAACAATCTCGCAGAATTCTCTCCAACTCTAATGATCTCACAGTTTCATACTTCACAACTTACTGATTGTTATACCAGGAATACTTGTTTGTGCTTTTCCGTACATTAATCCTGTGTATTTGAGATTCTCAGAACTTACCGCTAGTGTGTTGTGAAGTTATTTATGCATGAGAAAAACATAGCATGCCTAATATGTTTTTCGAATCTCCATCATACATCGCTGTTAACTGAACGCATAAAAATGAAATTCAGCCCCGGAACCGAAAGTAAGACTTGCGATAAATCAAAACATTTCGCAGCCAAGACTGACGGACATCCACAAAGAGATCTGTGTGTTAACAGTCATTTCACATATGAGAAGGGCATTAGTGGTAAAAATACATCACTACAGAAATGCGACCTTGTCTCACTTTCTGAACAGTTAGGCAGCCAAGCCTGCCTACCAAACAAGTACCCTGACGAATTTCATCGAAGTTTCACGAGTTCTTCAGAAACGTTGAAATTCTTGTGACTAATTGATAGGCGGACGTTAACCTGCCTCTATCGTACATGATCAGTTAGTACCACAATGGGACACTGAAAACGATGGAGTATTGTGATGTCAGTCTGATGAGTAAGGCGCAAGCTCAAGTAATAAAAACACTCTAAAATCAAAGTAAGTTACCACATCATGTCCACGCTTCACAACAGATTTAGCCTTGGAGGAAGAAACTTTCCTGTAACCGACAGAGAACTCAGCCAGCTTGATAATCATCTACAGGAACATTTGTTGAGGTCTATCTTTTGCGCAAGATTAAGATGAGGCATACCAAGGGTCACGGTCGACTGGGTGTGGTAGATTATGGTCGTGATTATTTATTTTGTTTTATCTATGGATTGACCGTGATTTACCTGATAGTCCACGCCTCACTCAACCGTGCTCGCAGAAAAACACGTGATCTAGGTATCAACAGTATTTTTGTCGAAGGTTATAAACCTATGCTATTGAAGTAGAACACAATGGAAGCGCATCGGAATTATTAAGATGTAGTGCTTTACCGTACTGATATCCGTGTATATTCTGTTACAAGACTGTGTTGAGGGATGTTTGATTTCGGTAAGCGTCGTTTAATATCAAAGCAGGTTGATGATACCAAAGGGCCATAATATCAGTGTAAAAGCTGTTTAGGTTGGTGAGCAAAATATCTCAGTCCAACTAATGTGCATTTATCGTTTACACCCAAAACGTATGTTCTTAAAACTGCATACATAAACGGGGTACTCATCGTGAACAACATGAACTGATCAAAAGTTTGACAATCTTTGATTATCACGTGAGCCATATGGGTTATCGATTCGGTTGCTGAAATACATCAGTCCGATGCCAAACACAGTAGTTGCACACTCTGTGAATCAAGGCAAATTCATACTCATCAATTTATCCTGCCTTGCTACAGAATTATCGGCTGAACATGTTGACGTTTAATCAACTGCTGACTAGCAACAACCGACCGGATATTGAGGATAACCGATAAATAGGTTACAGAGGTAGAGTTGTACTTGAACACCACACACCCTAGACCAAGCGTATCTATTAAATTGCATCTGATGATTCATCACGATCTTCTCAGTAACGCAAAATTGATTGCTTCAATTACTCCGATTCAAACTGTCTAGTTAATAAAACTCATTGGAAATGATCCAAATTCATGTGGGACTTTTAGGGAAAATTTGCAACAAGAATGCTTTTACACCTTAAATGTGGAAAATATTCATAGTAGCTGATGAGAATACAATTTAAGTGGTTTGCTTAAAAAATGGCTTCTTAGGATGATTATCGACGGATGGAACATGAGCTCACCAAAACAGCTCACTGTACATCAGGGTGAGAGTTTGTCAAACTATACCAGGTGAGAAAGCTTCGTTAAGTATGCATTAAGAATTGAAAACAAAAAAATACTTATTTTTCGCTTACAACCGTGCTAAAAAAAATATTGTCATAAGTGCAGGTCAGCAGGCAAAAACGAAACATTCGGCGAAAACGCTTCATTCAAGTTGAATCACTGAAGTCAATCATTTAATCAATCCATTGGGTTGCAATATCTAAGAGTTGTTGGAAATCAGTTAGTGTCTCTGAAACATTAAGTCAATGAAGAGTTTGTCCAACACAATTTCCACATAAAGCAGTATAATCTATAGAAGTTCATAAGCCTTAACCATGAAAAATGCTATCTTGTTGGTTTCAAATGAAAGAACAACCAACAAGGTGCATTTAACGTTTTACATATGTGTTTGCTACCGTACTGGAACGGAGATAATTGATATGTAATTACTACGGGGAGGTAAACAACTGACTTTTGACACGAATCACACCACAATTTACAGCAAAGATTTAGCATTCTTTCCGATAAAATTATGGATATTCTCTCGCAACTACGGTTAAAATTGGTGGGAAGTTCATTAATCCGTCCAATTCTCCAACACAATCTATAGCAGATGTTGGTATTTTGCTCATAATTTTCAGTTTCCGCTCAATATCTGTTTTTGCCTGGATTATATTCTACATCACAAGTCATCATCAGCATCACACACAGCAAGATATCAGTGGTTTACACTGGTGCTTGACTTCCACACATCCGCGAAGAAGAACAAACAAATCCTGTGTAACAAAAGAGAAGAAAAACGAAGAGGACGGATAGGGATATAACTACTAAAAGTAGCTGTCTATAATCAAAAATACAATTTCAGGTGGAAATCCAAACATTCTGTGTACCAGGTTGCAATTTGAACACTACATATTACACGTACTCACAGATGTTCGTGTTTTGATAACGGCTCAGAACAAGGTTGGTAAAATACGTGCAAACCGAGACATACATATGCAAACTCGTAGTAAATTTGGTCATTTACCACAACAGTTCCAGAGTGATGACCGTTTTATTTTTTTTGGCATTTGAGCGATTGCTATAAGTGAATAATGTCAACCTCCGTGAACTGAAGCAACTGTCGATTGTTGGTTACGTAAGTGATTTTGGAAGCATCAGTCGTGATGTCTTTGTGTCCACAGGTGAACTGATGTGAGATGGAACCTGCCAGCTGCTTAGGTTACACTTTTTAGTCGACTTCAGAATTGCGGCCTGTTTCATTTTGCGTTCAACCCGAGCTAGGATACACTCGGTCACTTGATTGCAAAACCAACCACTTAGGTAACCCGACATCCATGTAACTGGTAAATTCAGTGAGTTTTAGTATGTGGGTGAAGGATTGTTGGTGAACCGGTTGAATACAGCGTATGGACGGAGGCCTGGCAGAATTATCAACTGACTGCTGGCGGAAATTGTCAACTTAGTTTTTCTTCACTAGTTCGTCCTCTTTGTAGGCTGCCTGTACGACGACACTGCGCTTGAACACAGTTATGTTTTTGTTGCAACATAGCCAGGCAGGTCATGCAGCTGAAGGACTGCACGAAGATAGATATACCATTACAAGACGGATTTCATGTGCCGCAGTCCATCGCGCAAGTTATCTAAAGGGCATGTTTTTCTGGTCCGATGGAATAAGATACGAACCACAGCAGTGTTTACAAAATTTAAATGCCAGTCAATCTGTGAAGTCTTTCTGTAGTCAGAAAATTCAGAGGTGATACGTCTGATCGTTGCATTGAGCAGAAACGTAGCATGACTTTAGACGAACTAAGCACAGAATCCTTCTTATTCCACAGCTATCACGCGGCCACAGTCTCAAAGGGATGGTGCAGATTTTCGACTAAAATATCGCCATCCAAATGTCACCACTAGCTCCTCAGTTGGGTTAACAATGGTGGTGATAATAACATTTATACTGGGATTAACAGCTGGGACTGAAGACACTTCACGTTCTTATAAATCAGTAGTGATCAGTTTGTATGTTCGGTTTTTGTTCACGGCTTACGATCAAAATAGATCTAGACAGAAGCTGTGGAAGTGCATCCTATCTTCCCTCGTTAAATTAAAGCAGCATGTTAGCTTCTTGTCAACCTGAAACAGGAAGCCACTTCACCGAAACTCAATGCACTTGGACCGTCTCTACGTATGAAGAACTGTGACAACTATAGTTATACTGCAACCTCAACCATTCGCTCATCGATCATTAGATAACTGTCCAAACGAAAGGTCATACGGGTAAATTTCTTGATCCGAAAAAAGAGGGTGACAAACATGGCTATTCAAAGATTTCTGTTTCGATAACTTATTGTTTTGAATAAAATGTAATAAGTGCCTCCCTTTTCGTACAATCTCATGATATGAGACCCACGTAACAATTTTGGCCGACTCTAGTAGAGCCGACGTGCAGAACTAATCACGGCATTCAGTTGAATACGCAGTTCAGTCAGTACCAAAGTACCAGTTGGAGAGTATTCAAGACTGGTGATCCTCTACATTGCATGAATCACAAAACTAGTCGTTTAAGCTGGTCTGCTAGTGTTATCAACCAACTGGCACCCACTGGCATCGTAGGAAGAATCAGGAAGTGCGTGTAGCAGAGTTTATTCAAAAACGTGTTTGGTTGTTGTTCTTACTCAATTCAAACTAAACTGTACAATGTGGTTTGATGCAGCAGTTACGCAATGTTAGCAAAATTAGGTACAAAATAATGAAAACTCTACAAACGTTCAACTCATATACTTCAAGCAAATCATCCAAAGAAAGTGAGCTCCACCACAGGAAGCTTAAAGCCCACCTGTCACTTTCCGGAACTCGAACATACAAAGATACTTCATTAATATCTGCCGTGCTCGCTATCGCATGTTGTCAAAATGGAGGAGCACTCCAACAAGGTTATCAGTTAAATCAGGCCCTTGCAATAGAACGTTGTTGAGAGGTATTCCCTGATACGCGGCAGCGCAATCAAACACTTTCCGCACTTTGTCCGGCTTGTTCGGGTTAAGTACTGGATGATGTGGTAGATACCACCGTCTAGCATAATTAACGCCTCAGACAGAAACGTTTCTTATATATCCCTTGTTGATGTAGCTGGATATAACGGCTGCAGACTTCCATTTTATTGTGGTATCTTTAAGTAGC
>LUCH01005411.1:21729-40926 GCA_013368495.1 Paragonimus heterotremus | reverse complement strand
TAGAGCTCGTCAGTAGTGCATATCATTGCCACTGCCGGGAATTGAACCACGGACACGCTGTTCATGAGGCAGCCGTGTTTACCACTGTGCCATTGACCTCACTTTAGGCACGACCGAATTATCATGTGTGAACGCTCAACCACTTTCGCTTGTGAGTAATGATCAGGTTGCCCGATCGTCTCGAAATGGAGACACAGTTACTGTATGTTAACTGCAATCGATAACCCAGCGATTAGGATTTCCTGGACAGGTCGAAATCTCCGATCTCATTAAACCTGCTAGGCGATATTTTAGATTACTGATGATTTGATATTGACTCGTCAGTAACCAATTTTACAATAACATGAAAGGTTTTTTTCGTATCGAACAGTTGGGGAGGTGGGAAGGATAATCGGTCGGTGGGTTAGAAAGGGTCACTAAGTCCAAGGCGGGGTCAAGTTTACGTATAATTGTTTCTGAACCCACAAGGCTGGCTTCAGTCGATTGATTGGGAGAGCTTCAGTAAACCGCAAGAATTTTGAGTTGGAATGACGCAACAGGATCCTGAATGCACAAGCTGGATCAATAACGTGACAGTGGTCAGGGTGTGTCTTGCCACTGCGGACACCCGTTGCTTGTGTGTTTCAACAAAATTACCGTTCTTCGGTAATACGGAGTTCTTCACCCATTTAAGCAAATGATCCTTCATTCTGGATATCATGCACCTCTCAGTTCTGCCTATGTAACTTTCTTGCAGTTACATATAAATTGATAGACACAATGTTAGGTGACACCGACAGTCTGATCGCGTTTGACTGAAAGTACAGGCTGATTCTAGATCCGAGCTAATGTGCAAAGTTCGTGTGCGCTAAATGTTCGTGTAATCGAATTCACTAGTCGTTGAGTTGTTTGTTGCATGCTATAATCACCTTTAAAAGGCAGTTCTATATAAACCTTTTTCCTCACTGTGGCCACCTGTTCGGAAGGTGGTTCCTGTCTTCTATGCCTTTCTATGAATCTTTTTGGAGAAACAGTAAATTGTGGGACAGATGTGGTCAGGTCTAACTCCTTTGCAAGGCTATCCTGTGTACAGTTTCGTCTCGCTTGTGTGAATAGTGTATTCAGTAGTGTTCTTTTGTGATGGACCGGTGTGAACATGAGTGTTTGGTGCATACATCCGCTAAATCCCTCTACTTCAGGATTGCAGTCTACATTGAATAAACTGGGTGACAAGCTTGTCTGTATAGAATGCACGTCGCACTTCAAGTTGCAGTCGACTACGAAGTTCTGCCCTTACTAAACGCATAACATACTTGTCACATACCAGGGCATGATCAGATCACTGGAAAATGCTGCAGCTTTGTACCCAGTGGCTTATTGGCTTCTAGGTGTTTTAAAGTTAGTACGCGCCAGAAACAAACTTTTATCATTAGAAATTAGCTAGAATCCTTCCTTGCTGTCTGTTTGGTAGATAACCTCAAGAGTGTTGACCGTCCAAGCTAGGTTAGTCAGCGCCTCTTCATTACTTAACGTTCAGTCGTATCCGTGAAACTCGTGGTTCATGTCGCCATTGATTCTGATTGTGTTACAGTTGGCGGAATCTGTTTCAGATTAGCCGGTTACAGTGACCAAAACCAAAGGGCTCCTGCATATGAAACTCACAACAAATGGTATACGCTGAACCACATATAAGGGACTGAGACCAAGGAGCTTGTGAATGTGACTGTGTTACACGAAGTAGTCGTTCAACAAATAAATAAGGATGCACAAAGAAGGAAAGCGAAACAAAGACAATGGATATTTCTGGGAAGGAAGAATCGAATACCTTGGTGACTCAGATCGACCCATATCTGCGCAGTCTCCGGGGGCCTTTCCATCTGGGGCTTTGGATAATCCCGAACTTCCCAACCTGGCAGGTGACGTACACCAACCGTATTCATAGGACTATCAAGGCCTTCTTAACGCGTAATCACGTCATCGGTTGGTCGCCCTGTGGTTTCTTCTTATGGTTAGTAGTCGCATGGAGCAATACGCGATATGGCAGACGCTCCGTTGACCTACGGAGTACGCGTTGCAGCCAGCGTAGACTGCGTTTTGATTACCTCGGTTTTCAGTCGCTTATTTGTCCATCTTATATATGTACACCAACAGACTGTCGCGTTGCCCGCACAATCAGTTCATTTGTGACAGGCTAACGTGCGGTGGCGACAAACCAATCATGTTCATTCATTGTTGTCTCCCTCAGTTAGCCCCCATCAATTGAGGTGGTTTTGTGAACAACGTGACCGTTCTCCGGTGCGTATGTGAGACCGTTCAAGATATGCGATCATTTGACCAATTAGTTTTGTCGCACAATGTGCGCTGGTTGTGTTACGTACTCCGCATATTAGGTTTTCCATGCCAGATATTATTTGTTGAGTCAACCAGTCGTTGGGTAAAATTTCAGAGTAACCAGGAAAAGCATAGTTCCAGATTATTCTATGTTTATGTTGCAGTGATTCTCAGCTTGAGCCGTAACAGTTGCCGGGCTCGTGGCTATTATGAATGATTGAATGACTGGGTGAAATGCGAAGGCAGTGGTTGTCAACCATCGTGAAGTCATGCGGATCGTCCGCGCTATTGAAGTAACGTGAATATGCATTGTCCCTCCGTCTAATCGACTATCGGGCATCTTCGCATAGACTCCTCGTCACCAATACTGCAATTTGATAAGATGACAGTGTTCGGGCAGTTGAAGGGATCAACACCCTGAAACAGTCTGCTTGTGACCACAGAGCTGTGATCAGGCCACCTCGATCTTGTGATCTTGTGTACAAAGTATGCCTCATGCGGACTAACTGTATAATTTACCCGATTCAGGACTACCTGCATTTTTGCTTCGGAGGATCTAAGCAAATCAGTGTCCGCGCACTCAACGTCAACCAGCCTACTGTCTAACGATGACCCAACTCTGAGGTCATTGGAACCTTCGAATTTTGCTTTCTGCATTTTGCCCGTCACATCTTTGAAACGGATGGAGTTAGTCAAACTCCATTGGAAGTGGACAGCGTTCGTAATAGCCAACGGTAAATGCTCTGTCCGCACCTGGACGAGCCTCCGCCGGCTTCAACAAATTGACGTACTTCATTTGTACAAGTCAACTCTTGAGGTCACATCTTGCAGCGAAATCAAAGGCAGTCTGTAGGTTCGAAAATAGTACCGTTGGCTGGCGACAAAATGCTGGTGCTAGAATATGTTTCTTGCTCCCAGGTCGCAAACCTACCTGTTCCTCGTATTTTGTTCCTTCTTTGTTTCACGGACTGTCGCAACATGATGGCGTCTTCGATCCAACTGAGCCTTCTGTAGACAGTATGACACGGTCTTTGAAGACCGTGCTGACCGTCGGTGTATGGCTATCAGGACGCAACTTCTCAGTTTCCCGTATAGAACGAGGTATAGTTGGTTCAAGTCACATTCTCCCTCTATTATCTCTTAAATGTGCCTTAGGAAGATGGTCTAGACCTAATACTTTCAATAATGTGAACTTCAATACCTATTCGGTTTCCGGCGGAGAATAGACAGTTATCTGCATTATTTTCATTGGCTACTGGTGGATGAACTGGTTGGAACCACTTGGATCATTTCTGAAAGTGCTCGGCCCACCTGTTAAACCACCGCAATTGCTTGTGTACTCGTGAACCATCTTTTTCGCGCATAATCTCACTAACATCTTGTCGGTGGCTAGTGCAGCCCCAGAATAAGGGAAATAATACTCGTCTATCCTCTATTAAAATACCTTTCCAGCTCTCTAGCTCGCTCGCCCGAACAAGTTCCACGATCCGAACACACGCCTTTCGTAAGTTTGCTTTTCAGTTCACAAGTCTTTGTTGTATTGAGAATCAGAGAGTCCCCTGACCTTTGTGAACAAACTGTATGAATCTGGTAGAGCTTCACTTTCGTCGTATCGACATCAGTCCCCTGTAACAGACCTTTTCGCTGCAGGTTCACATAGCTGTTAGGACCTCTGCTCACTGTTTATTTGTGTGATTCCAGTATTATCTGGGTTCATCATCTGGCCTGCCTATTTTGGCATTCAGGTCTCTTTAGTGTACTGCAATGTCGCCTAACCGCGCATTATGTAGGAGGTTAGTGAGCTATTAGTAATGTTAATCTTTGATTAAATAAGGTTGACTGTCTAAGAGTATATGCCACGGCAGGAAACAAATATCTATGGTGATGGGTGTCTCTCGATGCTGTAATCGTACCCTTTAGTTTGACGGCGCTTTCTATACGTATGCACCCAGGGTCACCGATGGCAATAAACCGATGAAGCGCTTGCCGTAGCAGACATTTTTTGTACGATTGAATGAAGTGACGATGCCATAACTTTTAAAGGGACCATGGAATAACTGGTCACTCTATTGTTCGAGGTCTGAATATGACGACTGCTTAACCACAGACAGCGTGACTATCCACGCTGCTGATTACAAACTTTCTCGGATATGACTTCGTCGTAGTCAACTTTTTTCCTCATACACTTTTGCTCTTTTATTTTTCTTCGTTTGCGGTGTTCAGGATCAACAACAGCGCGCACCTTGTTGTTTATGGGTACAGTTCAAGACCGAATTTGTGTGCATGTGTCCGTCTTAGGTACATAGCCGTAATTTACGAAGTAAAGAGTGGAATGAAGACCTATGCGTGGTAGATGTACTAACTAGGGTCATCCAGATGTTCAACCGCGACGTGTTTAGGTCACCGACTATCATGTGATGTCTCGTGGCACATATTCAATCTACGGAAGTGACTCTATTTCCCCGAACTGACGGGGCTGGTTGTATCTTCCTCTCTCCTCTTCTTGTCAGGGCGCTGGCTCAATCGCACACGAGCGTCAGATTGTGCCCTCCAGTTGATTTATCATTACAGATCGGGTTTCTCTTCCACTTCCAGCTTCCCCCTGCACTGTATGGTTGGGAGAGTTGGAGGAGTTGTTGGCTAATCCGATCTAGCAATGGGAATGTTTCCACTGTTTTGCTGAGTTGTTTGAACAATGCTGAATGTTGAAGCAGGGGCTGTGCAAATATCGTTTTACCTGCAATTTCAACCCTTTTTTTACTTTAGTATATGTGGATGTGGACTTTATTGCTTGTGGGCATTTTGTTCTTAGATGTTTGAGTCCAACCATTGCTGCATCATGTGATGGGTTCTGTCGCCCTTTTTTTCTCCTGAATTGGTACTTCTCATGTTTGTACTGTTTTTCCGTTTGTGATGGTAACTGTATTCTCGTCTATACTTGTCAAATCCACCTAGCTTTTCATTCTTCTTCATGGTTGTGTGGCAGTTAAGCATCAATGTGAACCACCGATGTATTGTTGTCTATGATGATGATGAGCAAAAGTTCGAATGATCGAACGTTTAACGTTAAGTAAGAATAAAGAAATGATTATTACGAACTTACACATCCAGTTTAGGTTTTGCTAGGTCTTCGGCTTTTCACCTGGTGTGTTCTGATGTGACATTTGAATAAATCACTGGAATATCTTTCGGTTGTCAAACTGTTGCTATTAATGTTGGAGGCAGCCTGATCTCAAACTCATTCCCTTACCGTTGATCCTATAGTTATTTACTTGTGGCTGAGCGTACATAAATTACTATGGTGTCTGTGTTTCTTGTTTCTCCCCTTGGAGTTTTCTTTACTTGTGAACCAACCACAGCGGATATAGTTTATTGGCTTCTATGTACTTTGAAATTTTACTCACTTTGAACAGGTTTTGATTATCTGAATAGTCTAAGCAAGCGAATCAACAAGCATGATCAAGTGTCATCCTTTAACAGTCTAGCGCGAACCGCCCCCCTCCCCCAAGACAGACGAGCAAATAGCATGTTCGTTCAGTTTTACCTCCATCTACAATAGTTGTCCAGCCACCTACACTTTTAATTTTTAAGTTTCGAGTCTCCCTCGTTCCTCTGTCCGTACTTTCAGTAAAGACTGGCTATTGAGAGTTATCCTACGTTTCTTCGGTTAATTCATCTACGTAATAGCTATGAAGTTCTAGTTAACTGGTAGCACAGTACATGCATGCGCTATGTTATGTGATTCACGTTATCACTTTTTGGCGGTCTTCATCTTGAGTTCCATTGTTTTTGCCTGTTTCTTCTTACATTTCTGATTGTTAGGTTTCTTTCATTTCGTGAACCTCTGTGAGGATCAGCGGTAACTTGGGTCGTAGTACCTATTGATACAACTCAAAGCTGAAGATGCTCCACAGTGTAGTGGTTTTTCACTTGGTTTACCGATATTAATACGTTTTCCAAATCAATCGGTTGCCACTATCCAATATTGTGATAGTTTTTGTGTGACTCTTGTGATTGCCTGTCAGCGAAACTTTCTCCACAATTGATCTAGGCCATTGAGGTAGCGATTTGAGTGCAGCGTACTAAAAACGTCAGCTGATTGCATTCCGTTACTAACGTTTCCTTTTGATCCATTTGGGCGCACAAATTAAATAACGAGTATTTTGGAATTTTACCAGTTTGCGGTTTCTTCACATGTAGATACTCAACATTGTACTATTCTGAGAACACGTAAGTCATCTTGCTGTAGGAAAACATACTAAAACATTGGAGTCCGGTCATGTGATTGAGACTGAGCGCTGTCAAAGTAACTTCTATGGTTTTACGATTTGTTTGTTTTGGAACACAGGTGGAGTGAATGATGAGTAAAGCCTTATGCAATTTGTTATGTAATAGAACCGTCACGCAATGTGATGATCGAATACGATATATTCGCCCCCGATTACATATCGAACAATCAAAGCCTGAGCCATTAACTTAGAATTTTAGGGCAGTGTAACGGTGATGATATGTAGAATTGCTTCATGTGCCTAACCCATTAACAAAGACGACATCTATTGAAACTCGATTCACCATGATTAAATGGATGGCTCACGCTAACCTTGGAACTGATTGAACTTCCTTAAATAGTCAACTGTACAAACAACTGTCCTCCGTCGTTTTGCTTTCATATTAGATATGTGCGAACTACATTTGAAAATGTGAACAACTCGCACAGATCATTAAAATATCCTTAACGTTGTTAGCTTTCGGCCGTACCTGTAAGACCCATAGATCGGGCTGCCGTTGACTTTAACAGTAGTCTATAAAGTAGCCGATTAACAACTACATGCAAGTGTCCAAGGAAGAAAAGGTAACTGAAAACAATAGAGATTCATGAGGAAAAAGAGAATAAACATCGCAGATGCAAGCTCGTCGCTGTCTGCTACACATCATCGCATCCGAGGGTCTTTCTAACTGTGGCTTTGGATGGTCGCGAACCTCTCAACCTAGCAGGCGGCGTCTACCAGCCGTGTTCAAGGGAGCGATCAAGGCCTTCTTAACGCGCAATCACGTCATCGGTTGGCCGCCCTGTGGTTTCTTCTGATGGTTATTAGTTGCATGTAACAAGACGCGATGTGGCAGACGCTCCGTTGACCTACGGAGTATGTGATCCAGCCAGCGTGGAGGTTATTTTGATCAGTTCGGTTTTATCTGTTCGTTTTTTCTTTAATACATACCAGCAGACTTTCGCGACGCCTTTACAGTCGGTTCATTTGATGTAGGCTAACGCCCGGAAGCGACGCTGGTCATATTCCGTGAGTCTGTACGCATGCTCCACACGATTGGATGGTGTCCCTGATTCGCTGAACAAAAGGTAGCCTGTCTGAACATTGTCAAACCTCCCTGTAATCCACAGTCGGGCATCTTCGCTATACCATTAATATCAAAGGTTAACGAGTGAACTGCGTACTTCTTTTGCCCTCATGGACATCTCCTCAACGATATTGCAAGCTGATGAAACGATACTATCCAGACTGTTGAAGCGATCAATATTTTGAAACAGCCTGCCCGCGACTACAAAGCTGGGATCAGACCGACTCACACACTGAGTGTAAAAAGTGTATATCACACAGGCTCTGTATTTCCACAAGTATCAGAATTTCGTGGATCTGCACGGTTCGCAGGCTACTGGGTGGTTGGTGGTGTGGATTGATTAATGTGTGGGAACGATATCTGTGAGCCTTAACTTTGATTGATTTCGTTCTTGTGATCTATAACTCGAAATATAGAGATACGCCTTGGTTTCTTGTAATGATTTGTTTGTTTCGTTGCTTACTCGATGCAGCATATTCTTGGCTGCGATGGATACTGATAATGACTTTATGCTACATTTTTCCTCACAGAGTTCTCACTACTATGACGCTGTGTGCCACACGACTGGTAGCCGCTTTTACATGTGTATACTTACTTAATCCAGTGGACATACCAATCTGTTTGGTTTTGGATACCGTTTATACTCGATAGTTCCCTTCAAATGAACGGCAATTTGTCTTATATCAGCATTGCAGACTTACTGCCTACAACCCGGACTGCATTTTTTTGTACAGATGTCACAACTTTGAGTTTGATTTTCTTGCACGTGTTTATGTTCGTTCGCCTCTTTTTCGTCCTACCCTGTTCAGCAGTGGAATCCAGTAAGGCTAATCAGAGGTCAAGCATATATCCCCTATGTCAGCCGGTTTAAACGTGTCGATCTTTTCAAGACGGAAACTAAGAAGTCCTCTGATAAACCTGCCCATCCGAGTTCCTCATCTACCGGACCTACTAAGTCACCTTTCAGTATGTATCTCTAAGTTTTTTTTCTCGTAGTCACTCATTTTTCTTTGTTTAGAACGGATTGAGTTTGAATTTTCCTTTGGCCGTGGTAAAAATCCGGATTCCTCAGGAGGCTGGAATATTGGGCCATGGCTACTTCTCGGCGCATTTGGAATTGCCTCGATGGTTATTTACAATGCTTCGCGCTACCACAAGATTACATGGAAGGATTTCGTGGATAATTTTCTACAGAAGTCAGTTCAAAGATTGCTGTATTTTTCCTCTCGTATATGCGACGTTCTGATGTAGTATTTTGAGCCACGAATTGGCTCCAGTTATGTGGGTTCCGTTTTAAATTCCCTTTACCCTGCTTGTCTACGATTTCGTTCCTTTTAATACTACCGTTATTATACCAGTAGTTAGAAATATGTATGCATATTAAGCACAGCTTCGTTCAGGTGCGGAGCAGCACAACAACAACCGAACGATGACAAAGATGAGAGTGAATAACAACTAACAATGATGTTAGGAAATGCCAAGGTTCATGCACACACCCTTTGATACTTAAGATTTTTATGCAGTTTTGCCCCGTGTAAATTTGAATAAGATCAAAGTTCCCATTGAGCCATAGAACACGAAGTTTAGCAAACGTGTTTTCGATACAGTCACATCAAGCTGTTACAGTTATAAAAGGAAATAAAACTAACAACGGTTACGTGCGAAGTTTTTTTGTGGACACCATTTGGATGTTAACTGCTTACGTATCGATCGGGTGGGTCAGCTAATGGCCACGCCGTTGAAGCAGTTGAGCAAAATTTCTCTGCTCACGTAAGCTTGGATTACGTAATCACACGGCAATGACCCCGACAGTGGCCAACATCCGCTGGCGAGCGAGTTTTGATCGATTCGGTGGATCTCTGTAGATAACGGCGGACGGTCGATTCATATTGACTGTCGTTGTCATTCAGGTGACCTATAATGGCACTTTCTTTCTTTCTTTCATTCAACTGTCCCGATCTATGATGGATGGTGTTCTCTGATTCTTCTAGACAAATTCCATAGTTTGCTGAACAGCCGTAAACGAATGAGTAAATCACCGTAGATTAGTTGTGGACCGGCACTTTATCCTTCAGATTTAGAGTAATCAGTGGTGAACTGGTGAGTGAAATAATCGGTCTGGCCGCATTGAATGTTCTTTTAAGGGAACCAGTAAGTCGGTGGACCAGTGATTCTGTCAGCATATCTCCTTTGTTTGCTATGTAAGATGTATACTTGGGCGTGTTGCTCAATGCAACACGATGATCTTAGCTAACCTGTACTTGCAGCTCAGTACGGACTTCAGCGTTCGTCCCATCATGAGTGTCACATCATCATCTTTGAAGAGAAACATATACACATCGACTTACGATGTACTGTTATGACGGTTGATCGGGCTTCGATTGGTTTTGACCGCTTTTTGAAGAAACGTATGAGGTCACCATCTTAAATGAGAACCTACCTATGAAATTCCGCTCTTCTGGTGTGCTGTTACCTGAGCAGATCTTACGATTTCTACAGCACGTTTTCACGAGCGCACGTTTGTACGCAACTTGTGCAAAACTTCTGTAGTGCAATAGTTGATCAATCCGTGTCTTTTTTTGGTTGGATGCCACTACGAAGAGAGCCATTATCACGCCTAGTAAACCGAACACCCTAAAATAGCATCTGGTGATCTTCCTTGTTTTAATTAATGAACTTAATACTAGGGTGCAAACTGTTGTGCTACACGCACGTAGATTCAATCTGATTGCTCGACTCGCAAATTACGAATATTTCGTGCATGTATCTTTTGTACAGGATCGTTAAACTTATGATATTATGTGCTCTTTTCAAGAGAACTCATCGGACTGTTCATCGAGCAAGAACTGTATGGTTTTAATGCATATAGTAGAATGTTTTTAAAGATAAGTCACAGTCAGATCAAGTTTGATTTGGTATTCTATCACATACTCATGAATTATGTCAACCGAAGATAGCGTCTTCTTCTGTGTAGCGTTTATATAGTGTATGCTCTCAGTAAACTCAAAAATGCCCTTCGAAGTGTACACACACATGTGGGCTGTGACAGGCTCAAGAATTTTCACTAACCATTTCGCCAGACTGCGAGAAGTTGGGTCTGTTGTCGATAAATTGGGTCACAGTGGAATTCTGGATTTATGCATTGTCGGGAGACCACACATGCCTGGCGTCTGTTTTTCACTAGCTGCTACTTACTACACCTACCGATCAACCAACATCAGAAAATTTCTGTATCTATCTTTGTTGACTGGATTACGTCCTTCTGATCCAGACAGGATTCAATACTATTGGATAAAAGGGGTGTGAAAAATACTGTAGCGAACAAGCTCGTTTTTAGTGAACCATCATTAGGCTACATATACCACATTTATATTACATATTTTACGGGGAAATCCTTAAGCGGGTAAACAGGGAACGGGTTGTTAATAGGGTCCTTCAATTCAACGTCACGCTGCAATCAAGTACTCCCATAAGCATGGCTCTGTCTATGAACCCTTCCGCGTAGCCACTTTGTATGAATATCGTACGTATGAACGCCAATTCTTCGGCAATGGTGTCATCTGTGCAAATCTTCATGACTCTGCCCGTCAAACAGTTAATTAGGTTTCTTTTTTTAATGCGAGTTTCACGAAACTTGAAGTGTACTAACCATTCCAAATATCCTTTCTGTGTATCACGCGCGGAATTGAGCCATCAGTGCGGCAACGTAAACGTACATCCACAAAACCTAATTGGCTATTCATTCCGGTCTCTAACGAAACTCACAAATTTTGGTGTGCGTAGTTGAATGTGGCTAGAATTTCAGTCGGATTTACGCTATTGTCGAGTACGCAAAGGATGTCGTCAACGTACCCCATGTAAAAATTGCACTGGCCTACTGCCGAACTCAGTTGTTCGTTTTCCAATTCCGCCCTGAAAATATCTGAAAACAGTGGTCCCAATGGCGGGCCCATTGCGACACCGTTATTTTGTCCATAAATTGCCTCATTGAACTTAAACAGTACGTTGTAGGTTCACAGATAAAGTAATTGCTTAAGTTCGACCGATGGTAGCGGGATATCTATGTTACTATCCTCGATATAATCACGGGTTACGGATTACTTGCTGGCGTTAATATGGTGTTAGCTGCCGTCATAACAATTGCCAGAGGAACATTGTTCAGCCAAATTCGATTAAGTGAGCGGTGTCATGGTTGTTGTTGTGTGCCCTGTCGATTAAGTACTATGCCGTGAAGTAGGGAGGTCGTTAAATGGGACGTCTATAACATAACCTCACAGCGATTAACACTCTGACAGATCTTGGTTACAAAATACAGAATATGATTTATGGCAGCACAGAAAGAAAACCATTTAAGTGCACCGGACGAAAATGTGATTTTACGACAAAAATCTCAAAATGATACAAATTTAATGAGGCTGTTCATGAAAGCGAAATGACCCCCATACATTCTGGTTCTGCAGTCTACGATGCTCTTCTGTGGTTCCTTCAAAAAAATGATTCATTTTTCACTGGTAGGTGGATTTCCGATTCATTAGCAGATACTTTCAACTAATTTTTTCATTCGTATACTACATAAATGTTGGTAAGACCTCAGCATACATATTTTGATGGCTCCGCGAAAATGGAGTTGCCTTGCTCAGTGAAATTCACTCACATCAATCGAATTTTATGAGAGTGAGATGCGCACCTTTCCAAAAGGAGGTACTTCAACCGAAGAAATAATTCCACATTCTCTGAAAGGTGTTCCTTTTCGAGTGATTTATCGTGATAATCAATTTTTACGGTTGTTTACGCATTGTCCACTGGTGCGTGTGATAAAGTGGTTTTAGGTTACTGCATCAAAACAATTCGCTACCATCATAATTCACTGCTTTTGTTTGTTTGTAGAGGTATCGTACATCATCTCGAAGTTGTGAACAAATCGTGGGTTCGAGTCTACTTACAGCCGGGCACGGAAGCCACCGTGCTAAGTGACAGTGGCGGGGTGGGATTCGGTACGCGTATGACCGGATCAGATTCTGTCTATTGGTTCGAGATCGGTGCGGTGGACACATTCGAGCGAAGTCTTCGCGAATTGGAGGCGCATTTAGGCGTGGATCCAATGCATCGTATGCATATCAACTATGTTTCACGAATGCAAGTGTAAGTACTCGTTTGTTGTTCTGACTTTTTAGCGCGCTGTTAATGCTCTTGATGCACCAGTAATTGCGTGTGCTGTTCACTGGCCTACGGATACTTTGTATTGACGCGATCAACTCACCAGTTCTCACGGCTGCGCACCGAACTAGTTTGTTTTCGGAAGGCAGCTAACCGAACGGATAGGTGGAACCGGAACTGCTTCTCAACCCTTATAATTTCCACTTATCTTACATCTACATCACGTCCCAATGAAAACGCTATCATTTACTGAACCAGTTCTGTATGGTTGCTACATCGTGGAATTAACTGTTAATTTTAACCTAGGACAACTGTGCCTCATCTATTTGCTGGATTATGTTTTGTGCTTTCTTTGAGCATTCTACCGTGCGACGCTTAATGTCTCACACTAGCTTAGCTGGATTACTCAAATCTGGTCAACAGCTTATTCCAAGATATATCGCCGGTTTATTCATGGATCTTCTCTGAGTGGTATTCAAGTTTGGTTGTTGGTTGTTTCAAACCTTTTTGTGGCATCATATTGTTTTGTTCTTATCGACCGTATTTCATGTCTTTTTCCTGAGTAAGCACCGTGTTACAAGGCGGTGAACATTACGATCAATGCTGTATTTTTCTACTAAGCAGTTCCTATCTGTTTAATGTCCTCTCCGCAGTTCCGACTTTTTATACATTGGATTCTATGTGGCGTTATTGGGCATCGCAATCTACTCGTTCCGATCCACCACTGGTGGGATGGTTCGAAAGGTGAGTGTCTTGTTTCCATATCTTTTCCCCTTTTTGTCATTATGTCAACTAAGGAAAATGTCCTTTTTTAACCGAGTTAAACAGTTTACCGATTTAGTAGGGAACTACAAACCTTTTACTTGGTGATGTATGTTTGAATTTCGGTTTGTTAGCGGATGCTGCTCTTAGTTCTTGAGTTGTCTGTCGTCTGCGTATCCGGACGGAGGTTAAATGCCCCATGATCACTCTCAGCTGATTCGTAGCTACTCTGTGATATCCTAACTATTCATTCATCTTAAACTGTCATTACCCCGATCAACTTATACTACAGCTACAGCCACTGCGCCGCAGCTGTGAAGAGCAATATTATGGATGAACTCGTAAAAAGAAACCGAAAAATGGACCGGCTATTAGTAAATAAGATTGACAATAATGTTACAACAGCAGGCCAGAAATTGATTAAGACACGTTGTCGGTACCTGTAGTGTTTCCAACCAGCCGTTTGAGTTATCGCGAAGTCTTTAGCCTAGCAAGTGGCACCCACCAACTGTGAGGTCTACATAAGTCATGGCCACTTTGTTGGCCGACCGCCTCGTGGTTTTATCCAGTCATTGTTAGTCTAGTTGAGAGTGAGAATTATACTGGCTTATCAAAGAAGGTACAACAATCTTTACAGCCTTTTTTGAATTTTACATTTTGAGAATTTACCCGCTTGCTCGCTGTTCGTGGAAATAGGCGCTGCAGAAAGGCTAGTTTTCTTACACCTACATTTCCTATTGTATAGGCTAATCTATCTAAGTGACTGTTTCCAACCATTGCGAGTCTATCCGCCACTTCATTACATGTAGGCCAAGACTCTAAATCATAGAGCAATATGTATGGTACACAGACATTATACATCTTGTCCTTCCTGGTGTGTTGCCCGCTATTTGATCATCCGTGGATTACCTACTTTCAAGTTTTTGAACTCCGTACTGAGACATTTGAGTTTACGCAACTTGTGCGACCTCTGCTGTTATTCGCATCTTTCGTTTTTTCTACTCGCTTGCTCCGAGAAGGTTACACTGGAGTTCCACCCTTGCTAGTGCTTATCGGTAATGCACATCGGGACTAGAGCCTCAGTCTTCGTTTTTATGGGGCGGCCGAGCTGTCCACTGCTCCAGGGACCTCACATTAGGCCCTACCCTGCTAGTTTATCTAAGCTGTCACTCACAGCCGTTTATAAATGTGTCTCAGGTTGTCAGGTAGTCTCGAAAGGAGCCACAGTAACTGACCGGTTAACTCCAGTTTACGACTCTGTTGTCGATCAACTGGAAATCCTTAAAACTGCTGAGTTCTGCTTCTGTTGTTGATTAGTGTTCGGGAATTTGGCTGAACAACAGCTGGACCACACTGTCATTTGAGTTCAGCCGTCGACTTCTGGTAAACTCTTCAGTAGCTCTCTCCACGAATCAAGTCTCGTTTAACAGTTGCTTGGGCCTCAAAATGCGCTGAAACGGTGTCATCACGTCAGTTTTCAATACGGATGCTTAGCAGTAGTGAAAAACGTCGTTTACAGACCAAAATGGAGTGTGTGATTGAATTGGGTGCGTAAGTCTATATGTCTGAAAGGGGTCGACTGGAAAGTCTATGGGAATGCGACAGCTGCGATCAATTGTGGATGATGTTCAATCTATATGAAAATCAGAATCCCCTACTACTCATCAATAATGTCTGTATGTATCATCGCATTGTTGCTCTACTGCTTCTTCAGACCAGTTTGACATGTGTTAACGTTTAGTTCGTATACCCTAGATGGCTTGGACGTACCTCGTTGACCTGGCTTACCTTCGCCTCATGGTAGGCCCATTGGCTAGTGAGGGTTAACCGTCGATCACACTGTTATTCCTAGAACCCGAATCGCTACCTAAATTCACTCGTCGCTAGGAATTTTCAACGCCTTTTCGAAACTGCATTTCGTCCCATCTTACCAAGTCATGATTCACTTTCTCTCATCCAATTCGTTCAGCCTTGCGTGATTGCTATCTGAATTTACCACACTAACTTTCTGTGTCATTGAATCAAACAGCATCCATTCAATTTGTGATAGATTGGGTCATTTGACCTCAGTCGTATTATCTAGGCTCGATTTGACTTCTATCTGGATCTGAGCCTCTTCAGTATGTTATCGTGTAAACCTGATATCAAGGGTCCATGTGTTTTTGAGAGTCCACCATTGCATGTGACTAATGTTGTTATTGTCTTATTCATTAGCGGGAACTTGCGGAACACATGCTACTTTTTCCGTGCACAAATTTCACGATTTCATTTTTTTGAACCAGTCCGGCATGGGCTCTGGCTTATTCAACTTTGCCCAGTCGCCCGTTCGGCTGATCGAGCGCGATAAAATCGGCGTCCGTTTCGCGGATGTTGCCGGTTGCGAAGAGGCAAAACTGGAGATTATTGAGTTTGTTAACTTTCTGAAGAATCCTGAGCGATACGAGGCGTTGGGAGCTAAGATTCCACGTGGAGCGGTGTTGAAGGTGAGCTTTTTGAATTTCATCGTTAATAAAATCGCTGTTCTTGTGTTCGTGGCCACATTTTCCCGGGTCTCCGTATCAAACCTTTCTGTTCTGTTTTCTGCGCCCATTGGACGCTATGTATATCCCATGTTCTCAACGAACGCGTCGAAAGTTGAAATAATAGTTTCTGTTTCGAAGCTATTTTTCTTTAGCTCGGGGCATGTTTGCCGTCAAAGTGACACCTTATTAGAACTTCATCTTTGCTGCTGTCTTCCGGATGACTAAGAGCGGGATTGAAATGGCACCCTCAAACAAATAGGCGTTCCGTTCATCCAGCAGTTGACCGTGACCGCCGGCGAGAAACGTAGTTTGGAATACATCCACTGCACGCATCTGTGATCAGAATCTGGCATCAACGTCTCACTCGCCTCGCTTTCGGGCTAAGCAAACTCCTCACTGCCAAGTAAGTCAGACTGTTGAGTAATTGGCTGCGGGTAAGGTCTCTCAAGAAAACACTCCTGTTGTGTCGCAGGTCAAACTTTTGAGTCGGAGACTCGGAAGTAGCATAGATGACCGGGAAGTTTCGGAACTTATTTTTGTTCAGACAAACCATCCCACTCAGTTTCACTTTCTTCCCTCTCTGTTCCCAGTTGTCCTCTATTCGAGGCAAGGCAACTGGTAGACTTTGGCGGTTCTAATGTTCACACTGTCCAATAGATAGGTCAGCAAGCTGCTCTGGCGAGCACTTTCTAAAGTGCGGGGCTTGATCTATGATCTCTCTCCGAAACACTTCTTTACGATCCTATTGTTGTCATTCGTCTGATTTTGTCCCTGGATAATGCTACGGATCAACGTTTATTTCTCAGCATCTCTGGAGAGGACGAATTCGAATTTCGCAGTTAAGCCGGAGCAAGAATTACACACCCTTGCTCTATAGGCGGTCCTAGAGCACAGCTCTGTCAGCTGAATCAAAGGCTTGTCTGATGTCCCAAAAGACAACAGTTGTGGACCTTCTGTATGAATAATGGTGTTCAATCATTTTGCGGAGTGTGATGATGTGATCACCGCAGCCATGACCCAGTTGAATATCAATTTGCTCCTCACACATATACTGTTCGCGCGTTTTTTTTTAATCTGCGAAGCACAGTGACCGTAAGCAATTTCGATGTGATGGAAATCAGATTAATCCATTTGTGATTTGTACACGACAGGCGTAAGCCGTTTTTGAAAATGAGGACGATTTTAACTAACCCCTGCCATCTGGAACGATTTCACTGATCCTGAGTTTCTGAAACAAAGCCCTCTGTTCTTGGACTAAGACTGAACTATCATTTATAGATGAGGCAAGGGAGAATTCGACTAGGCCGGATACCCTGTGATGTTTCAAGAGCTTGGTTTCAAGTGGGACCTATGTTTGCCTGAACATAAAAACGTCAGCAGTCCCATAAGCGCACGTAGAGTCCCAAGGCTTTGTCAGTGGCACGGGTGGCCAGTTGAACTGCCGTTGGAAATCTACAGCTCGGCGTCCTAAGCGTTGTTTGAAGTTAAGAACAAGTTTACCATTGCCTTTGCAGATTATGTTGTTCAAATCTGGCCTCCCGTTTGAATGAAATTGTAGAGCTTTCGAGGATTATCGATAGCAGGAGCTTGTTTCGTCTCGGTTGCGCGTTTTGTCCACCAGGTCTTGCGAGCTGAATTGTACTCGTTGTTGGGTGGAATATTCCGGTGAGCTTCAAGAAGTCCGAGTAATCGCATAGAGACCCAGTGGTTGCCACTCAACCGATCAGTTGTACCACAAGAGCCAGTATCACACCTGTACATTGTATGCCGCATATGCGCCAATTGCACATCGTTTTCTTCTGGTGAGTGTGTTTCTAGATTGGAGACAAGCGCGCTGTGGTAAGTGTAGACTACTTGTGCCACTGATAGTTCAGAGGCGTTAATTTGGGCTTGACGACGAAGTGACCTGTCGTCAAGGTGCAGAACAAACCTGGCACACACCAGCGCGTGATCAGAATCCACAAAGGTGCTCCGGGTTGACGTACACTCTTGGAAACAGCAACAGCACCGGTGACTGTCAGTCCGCGTGCACGATGGACTCTGAGATGGGTGTCGCCAAGTGGCGCATTGAAGTATAGAACGCCAAAATTGGTTATCAGCACAGAACTGCAACAAACGTTTACCGTAAGAGTGTATGACACATTAGTTCCGCTGTTTGGTACTGTGCCTGCCTACTTGGGCGTTGAAGTCTCCAGATAGCACCAGAATGTCCATGTGTTACGCGGTGTGCTGAAGGTTGATGAGTTAATGAGCACACTCATCTTTGACTACATCTGAAGTACAATCTCTAGGGGTATATATCACAACAACAACGTACAATATTTGTGATGAGTGCCACTCGCTGCTCTAACCCCACCTTCCAGTCTGACTTTGCAAAGACGGTTGTTGACGAGAATCCAGTCCAACCGCACCTTTGTATATAAACTTAGGACAATTCTAACATCGACTTACTCGTTAACTTGAGCTGCAACATCTCCAGACAAACGTACGAGGGGGAGTCAAAAAGTAATGCCATTTTATTTCGGACAGGTATAATTACCGACACAGGAAAATGTATTATAAATCAAAATAAAGCTGGTCCTCTGTGGATCACATCTCTACTTCTCAACATAATCACCGTTACGCTCAATAGCAGCGTTCCACCTTTGAATGAGCGCATGTATCCCTGCCTCGTAAAATTTAGTTGTCTGTTCTTTGAGCCACTTCTTCATTGTGGTTTTCACTTCCTCGTCACTGGAATAATGTTTGCCTCTCAAATCCTCTCTCATGGGACCGAAGAGGTGATAATCTGAAGGCGCTAAATCTGGTGAGTATGTCTTCTCTGACCAAAGCGTCTGCTTTTGCTTTAGCGGCAGGATTGACAGACGCGGATGGACGACCAGAACGGGGTTTATCGGCTACGCTCATAGTTCCCACCTTTTCGTCCTTCAAACGACGAACTCACCTGCATACATTGCTATAATTTACAGTATTGTTAATCGTCTGTGAATGTTCATGGGGGTTTCCCCCTCAGCAACAAGGAATTCAATCACTGTTCTTTGTTTTTGACGCAACTCTACGGGGGCAGCCATTTTGAATTTTCCTTGTGAGT
>LUCH01005411.1:0-19939 GCA_013368495.1 Paragonimus heterotremus | reverse complement strand
TGAGCAAAATGGGTAGGTTTCGCCTGCCTGGATGGGGTCCTCATGATCACTCAAACCGCTGGTTAGAGACGTTATCCGAGATGGCGATGTGTCGCAGTCACTGGCGTACCTGTATCCATACCGTTTCTAGTTCTTACGCTTAGTCTTCTTTATTAATTCCCAACCCCCTTAGTAACGTTTTCTTCTAGGATATTCCACGTCACTGTTGAGGTGAGCGGCGGCCCAAACCACAGTACCTTTTGCTCAGGCTCATAGCTGTTATAATGCTGATGATGATGATGATGATGATGATAATGATTTGTGTCCGTCAGGGGAAGATACTGTCTTGTTGGTTGGTGTACTGTCCTTCTCGCTATCACCTCCGTCGCGAGCAGCAAATGGGATAAATTTCTGGTGTATGTGCGGAAACGAGGTTGGGGTTTCATCCAGTAGATGGCTATTTAACAGCGGAAGGAAGCCGGGATTGATTGGTGGCGCGACAAAATGTGGTATGATGACGAAGCCAGTGCCTGATACCTCTGCCACAAAGCTGCGACTGGAACATTACACAAAAGTTATAAATATTGTGCGCTCACATGTCCATAGTTGTGGGGGCAGTATGCTTTCTGGTTGCCAGGCCGAAGAACGGGATTGGCTTGAAGGTCCCCACCCGGAGCCTCTGGTTCAAAAGTAACCTAACCCACAAGGCACTGTGACATTGTACAGAGTTCGCAGTTCATTGGGAATCGGTGGTCAGTATTGGTTCTGTTCCTACGCTCTTCGCATGGAGTCCATTTATCCGGGATATCCAGTACACTCTGCATGAGATTGCTACGGAATCTGCACAGTAGTTCGAGGAGTGATCAAGTAAGGCGGGGTTGTTGCGATGCTTGCCGTCTGTTGTTGGGGACTGATGACTATACTTGGTCGTTCACCCCTTGAATGGGGTGCCGTGATTCAAGGTACCAGACATACCTTACGTATCGGTTGGAGCCATTGACCACCAAGGTGTTTCATACGCCCTCTCCGAGATTTGTTCGTGGTTTGCAAAAGCCAAAGATGTCCGTACGTCTTACTGATCACCTGCTCTTCGCAAGCTCATATGTTCCTGTTGTCATATCTGAAAACCTTTTGTGGTGGGATAACATACGCCATGCTGTGGAGCCGTCTTATGTAACGTTTCATTGGAGATCCAGCTGTCAACCCTGAATCCACCCCTCTCTGGTAGTGCCAGGAGAACCCTAGATTATTTTGCAATTAACCCCCATGTAGGAGGGTGTTCACCAGTCCGCAGCCTAGGGACACGCCCGATGGTATTAAAAAGGCCTATTCGTTTACCCGAGTGTCGACGAGGATATAAAGAACGCCTATCAAACAACTCCAATGGTTCAATTGCCCGGGTCAGACAGTGGAGTGTCCTAGATGAGTATAGGGCAGCAATCTCGGCAGTTCTGCTTACCTTTTGTGAAGAAGTCTATTCCCAAGAAACACCGTAATTATCACATAAGCGAATTCCTGCTTGTTCAGTGTAACGTATGAACAACCCACGATTGATCCCTCTGACGCCGAATACGACAAAGCCGCCATGAAGTGAAGTACAAACTTTGGGGGGTCTGCGTAAGGTCTGTGAGACTTACTTCTCTGAGGAAATCAAATAAACACAAAAGGCATTTTCAGCAGGAAACAGCCGAGTGCCGTTTACTCTACTTTCTGATCACACTGACCTTCGGCAATGTGTCAAACTGTGTGGAAAATGGCTCACGAATTTACAGTTTGCCGTGACGACTTGACAGATGGAGGTACATTTCAGCTGACCTGAGTCAACTCATTCTGGTGTAGAAGATAGAGATTGTGATTAGTTATGACATTCCCGACGATCCTTTATCGGAAGCCAAAGTGGATTCGAAGTATAAACTATTGAAAAGTAATAAAGCTTCATATCTGGACCTTCATTCTTCGACCTTTTTCACAAATGATGAGGAGAAATTGTTATCCGAACTTACCGCGCTCCTTCGTTTCATATGAGAGACTGCAGAGGTGTATTATAACTGGTGCTTATCAACAGTCACTCCAATTTCCAAAAATCGCTCCGGGACATTGCATGACAACCACACTTGTATTATTCTTATCTCCATCTCATCCAAGCTGCCCACGGGTCTCGTAGTTTGGTGGCTTCTGAAACACAGAGAGGGCTAGATAAAAGAAGTACAGACAGGTTTTCGGCTTGGTCGTGAGTGTATCAATCATGTTTTCATCTTGCTAAAGTTACCTGAGTATCGGCACTGATTTTTTCAATCAACAGTCGTAGCACGTTTAGACCTAAGGGCTTTTAATTCGTTTTCCTTACACGCTCTCTAGAACTGTTTTCGTCTCAGAAGAGTCCCAGTGAAGTGTGTCAATCTACTTAGGTCGTTGTATGCCCGCTGTGAACGCAGAGTGCTCATCTGTGGACGTCCATATTGAGCGCCATTCAATGTAAGTAGCGTTCGACAGTAATATCCGAGTTCTCCCTTCTTCCTCAACTACATGATGGACGGCATTCTGGACAAAGCAATCTGTTACTTCGTGGATCATAATCAAAACCAACTGCTGCCTGAACCTTAGTACGTAGGGTTACGACTCAAAGCTGAAAATGATGTTCATGTTGAAGCGTTGCACCGGTAACACCACATTTAGTGTAACTGTACGTTACTGCTGTGAATGTGTGTTACTAGTGATCGATAATGTCAAGCATCCTAACTTGAATACTTCGGTTCATTCGTGCCTATCGATGTGTATCAGCAGGCAAATAATAAGGAATTTGGCACTTTAGCCTTTGATTAGAGGGTAAAACAAGTCTGATCATCGAAACCGAAGAAATAGATAGAGTAAGATGATTAAAGGACATCTTGGGAATGCTCACTCATTGACATCGACAACAATACATC
Organism: Paragonimus heterotremus; assembly: GCA_013368495.1. Taxonomy (NCBI): domain Eukaryota; kingdom Metazoa; phylum Platyhelminthes; class Trematoda; order Plagiorchiida; family Troglotrematidae; genus Paragonimus; species Paragonimus heterotremus. The sequence continues at coordinate 17,033 of LUCH01005411.1, read as the reverse complement.
AATGTTACTCAATCGCATGTAAACTTGAGAAAATTCCCAGTTGAGTGATCAAACTACCTACAACTCTAGAATTGAGGGTCAAAAAGATATTGCCAATCCAGTGATTCACTTATTGACCATAAGTATTGATGCATATGTTTCTTATGTCATAGTTTCAGGTGGTTCTCCCACGAAGTGTTATATGACTATAAGTAATTCTTGCATACAACGGTAACACCATTAAGGCCTTTCCGCTCTGTTCATTCAGTCCGTGGCAGTTTCAAATGAGTCAAACGGTTAAACTCTGGAAAACATGCTTCAACATTCTGTGCTACTGTCAATTCACAGGCAAGGCCATTAAGTAAAGGATTGCTGTGACGGTAACGACGCTGGCTACCAGTCTTTCTTCAACAGCAACAAGTCTCAATAATCTTGACTGCTCTTATTGTCCAACCCATTTATTGCGCAGAAACAGACGCATAATGATGTAAAGTACTACTAAATTTTGGACGGATGACTCCCCGTATTAACCCTCGTCCACTACGTAAGATGCGGTAAAGTTATTTGTACTGTTCTGTCACTTCAGTGTCTGCCTTTCTGCCCTAGCTTCATTCTTCTTCTTGTGTATTCCTTTCATCTTGTTTGTTGAGATCAACCTAGCTAGTAAACAGCAGCGTTTTTCATGCGTAAACTGTTGATAGACGTCTTTGCTTAGTAACTTTTCATGCCAGTTTTAAGTGGGTAGTGCGTTTCCACTATCCTAACACCATTACATACATTTGCGCGTCAGTACCACACAATAACAGTTTTCTCATTATTACTAGAATCTCACAGTCAGGAATTAAATGCATAACTCTGCTATTGACCGATATCCTCGTACACACGAAAGTTTCATTATGAGCTGGTAACCAGGTTATTTTTCATGACCTCAGATTTAATGCCACATTCTGCTTACATTATTCCTTCACTGGGGGCTTTACGATGATAGTTAGGCCAACCGGCAATTTCATATCTGACTATCAGAATACGAGGACGTAAAGTTTGATTTGGGTTGTGTTGCGGAAGCGTTCCCGTTGTTGCAGTTAGTCGATGTACTTTTGTCCTAACACCTTATTTGTCTTGTCAGCCATTGGTCTGGTTAAATTGGATCAATAGGTTTCTGTTTTCTGATTGGTTGTTTGTCAAACTGGTCATATCTCTGGGTAACATTCATATTCGTTTTCGTCACCCATTGAGTGGCGGAATTCCAGTGTACGCTCTCGAGTCTCCTGTTCTGATTCCGCACGGCTAGTCGGGTTATAACAGGTTGATGCTACGTTTCTACACTTTTAGTTTAAAGCTTTTTATTGCTATTCTTCAGGGTCCCCCGGGAACTGGAAAGACTCTGCTGGCCAAAGCGACTGCTGGCGAAGCAAATGTACCCTTTTTATCAGTGTCAGGTAGCGAATTTCTCGAGATGTTTGTCGGTGTTGGACCGAAACGCGTGCGGGATATGTTCTCCTCCGCCCGTTCCAAAGCCCCGTGTATTTTATTTATTGACGAAATCGATGCGATCGGTGGAAAACGATCTGGTGGGGCGTTCGGTCACCAGGAACGCGAGAACACGTTGAACCAGCTGCTTGTGGAAATGGATGGTAGGTCACATTCCAAGGTCCCTCTAATCCAGCACATTTTGATTTAAAACAAGGTAAACTAGTCCCTTTGCTGTTTTTATGACGATTGAACTTTCTTTTCTACTGATGAATCGATGACGCTCAAGTGATGACGATGCAACCGCATCGTAGGTCACTGATGACGGTACCTAATCTTCTCTCTGATAATTATGTTCCTGTCAAAGTTTGGCTGTTTCTGGTTTGTCACTAATCCAACTCCGTACACGTGTGCACTAGGATTCACTACCCAAGAAAATGTCGTCGTGCTGGCAGCGACCAATCGTATTGATATTCTGGATCCGGCTCTCTTGAGACCTGGTCGGTTTGATCGTCAGATTTACGTTTCATTACCAGATATCAAAGGCAGAGCATCCATATTCAAAGTGAGCGTGGAGTGTTGCTTATTTTCCAATGTCCCGCCTTACTGATGTTGATGTATAGTCGAGTTGTATTGATCTGCACTCTAAGCCAAAACCATTGTCATTTCGTCCCTGATTGGCCCAGTAACTTTTGTCTCACATTTTGATCGGTGTGTATTCACAACATTACTAATTCTTCCGTTTTGCTGCGTTTTAAAGCGTGTTTCATTTCTTTCTCATTTCGGAAAAAAAAATTTACTGTAATGTACTTTACACCTTTTACGGGGATCGGTCGCCCGAGCCACTGTACAATCTGGTCAGTCTCCTGGTCGTTCATGAATGAATTTATGACCCATTTGGTTATGTTGATTATTTAGTCTAAACACACCCATAATACGCCCATGAGGTCAGGTTATGCGAAATTTCCTGCGGGTCACTTTAGCCTGCGTCCTACTTCCACTGTGTAGACGTCACAAACTTACAATGTAGCATCCTAATCGACAAACTTAGAACCACCTACCAAAACTGAATTGCACCAATGCATTTCGGATCTCAAACGAACACCGTCGTCGGTGCGGTCGATTGATGTAAGCTACGAGGTGAAGAGATGATAATCTGGTGTAGGGAAATGATGTCATTTTCTGAAGGTTTGATCACTGGGTCTGGTTTGTCTTCCGGGCTTCACCTCTTGCAACTCACAGTCGGTGGCTGGAGACTTTAGGTGTGATGATGGCTAATCAAGTTCAGTGATGTAGATGTTGTCTGAACACGTTGTAATCACACCTGATGTGGCGGGACAATGAATGTCTGAAGGAAAGTGTCTCGCTGGTGTCACCTTACTTTTATTTATTACTTGGTTATTTGTTTGCAAGTTGTGGTTACTTCGATGCTTGAATATAGATTCTTGTTTTTACCAATTATTTCCCTTCTTTTTTTCTCCTGACTAGACCTTACATTTTTCTTCATAGTTATGTGGTAGTTATTCGTCACCGCGAACGACTGATGATGGTCGCGATAACGTAACCCAAGTCTTAACCACTGAAGTTCGAGGTCACAATACCTGCGAGGAATTTTCTTTTGTTTGTCCTTTCGTCACTGCTTAATACTCTAAAATATTCATTGTACATTCAAGTCATTCTAGTCTTCGCCATCAGCTGTTTGCAAAATGTGAGACTTCTTCATGCTATTTTGGGCCCCGTTTTACCCATAAAGTTCACACAATAAAAGTCATTATTAAAAATGAGGGTAGAATAAATGGCATCATCATCATACACGAATGACGCTGTTGTATGTCTGGTGATGTGTTCTCTGTTCTCATGCATGACTCATCACTAGTGGTGGCGTCGACATTATGCTCAGGTCAGAAATGTGCTATGATTTTAATCTTCAATCACCATTTTGCTTCTGGTGCCTTTAAGACTTGTTACTAGACAAGAGTCGATTGATTAGACCGTCACGGGATGTACAGCAGACGTGCCTTTTTCAGCGCAATCGATATAACTGGCATGTGTTCAATCGTTTATGTGACACACTCATCATCATCATTATAGACAGCAATACATCAGCGGAAATAGCTGTAAAATGGAAGTGCAGAGAACTGTAGTAGAAAATTATTGTATTAATTATTGTATTGTGAAACACTATCGACTTGCTTACGTACCGAACGTTGGTATCATGATTAACTCGATCGCTTACTAGCTCACATGCTACGTTTGGCAGTCTATGAGAAATTTTACTACATTAATATCTTGTCTGTTTCTATTTGGGACTGACTTGAATCCATATCATTCTTATTCACTTTCTATATTTTTTCCTCTCTTATTGTTCCGGATGCTGCCTGTCCACTTTGGATTACAAGTTTGCACGATGTGCACTCAAAACCGTGCAAAACGTTATGGTCGGTTTCGCCCCTGTTTGATCTCCTTAAGTAGTTGTAGTAATAAGATGTTTTAAGAGGTCACATTGCGTAGGCTTTTTATTCTGAAAACAACAGTTGCCGATACCGTCTCCCTATCTTTACCTGATGCAGTCGGTTGGATTGGCTCTGCAGGTCTGACAGTGAACATATGTGGTTGCAGTGAAGTTCGGTTGGTGTGGCTGTGTTTCTCTGAACACTCTTGGATACAATGTCCACAGTACAATCTCCTCTGAAGTAGTTTGCTACGGACTCGATTGAATGTGAGATAAGTGGCAAAAACTGGCTCGCAAATGAGTTAGAATCTGTAACCTGTTATTCTTTGGTTACAGCTTGTTCTGTTACTAAAAACTGTCTACTGTCTGTGCATACATGTTTTTGTGGATTCATGCTAATTTGAAAATAGAAAATGTCGATAATAAAACGGAGGGTGGTGTTTGTTGAAACTGACTCAATTCCACAATCCTTTTCTCACTGAATTCTTTCGTTTGTGGATTTCTACATCACGTGCATTCGTCACCCACCCTATTCCTGAGGTGTTCTCCTGACACAGTCAGTTTCCAATTAGTTGTCCATCGCATTTTTAGGCACTGCTTATAGACCACTCCGTAAGAGCACTAGTTTGTTTGATGCAGTGTACAATTTTTTTATGTAACAGCGTCGTAAGCGGTTTGTCATTTGTCACGAGACAGCGCCTGACAATCAAAATTATTCACAAGGTGACAAGTTGATCAGGGGAAGCTACGTTAGGGGGCGAACCGTTGAAGTAATTTGATGCACTGCAGCCGTGTCGTAGTCGGTGTGCACGACCTGTTTGAATTAGGACCATTCTCCGATCTCTGAACATTTTAGTTTACGAGTGATTTCGGAGTCTACGGATGGTCACCTTGGTTATCGGGTGGGCGCCCATTCAGTGTATCGGACGCGATCGATTAGTTCTCCGAACACAGGTAAGGGGTTTACTCATGTATAAGCAGAAGCGAATGCCAATCGTGCTGCTAATGGGCCCTGCATTTCAACTACATTTTTACTTGAACATTCGGTGTTAAGTTGACCGGCATTTGCCTATATGAAAGTACCCTTAAATAGACTCTACGTTAACCTATTATCATTGCATCTCTGTTATATTTTCTCTGCTGTTTGTCAACTTCTTTGATTACCGCTTCTGTAGGTACATTTGAAGCCAATTAAGCTTGCGGATGATGCTCAGGTTGTTGCTCGCCGTATGGCCACTCGAACCCCGGGGTTTTCTGGTGCGGATATCGCCAGCGTGTGCAATGAGGCTGCGTTAATCGCTGCTCGTGAAGATGCCAAAAATGTGACTCTGGATCACTTTGATAAAGCGATCGATCGGGTGGTGGCAGGCCTAGAAAAAAAGAGTCAGGTAGGTTCGGTTTTTCCGTCAGATTTGGTTAGTTTCTCCACGTTGTTTCGAAATTTTGTGGTGAGTGTTTCTTCTGTTGCTCTGTGGCAGTGTATACATTGTTACGGATAGGTTACATCCCACCTTTGAGTTCTGATCGAACCACAGTAACTACTTCATACTGACGTCCAGTTCGAATTATTCCAGTTTTATGAATTTTGATAAATGTTCTTGTATGTGTGCTTAGTTTGCACGGATCAGTGCTATTACTCTTTTTTTAGATTCCTTGAGTTCTAGTAAAGGATTTTGCCGCGCCGTTTGATTACTACGCTAGCCCTCACTTCAGCCAGTTCCACCTGCGATCTGTGGAAGAATAGTCCGCAAAAAAAAAAACAGTATTGTAGACATCGAGTACGCGTTTGATCATATTTTTTTTTACATTTTCACGTCATCTGCTGCCGGATACTACCTCGTTCTTGTGATATATTTTTCTCGGTGACACTCATTTTTTTGGCATGTGCAGTTTCTTATACGGGCATTTCGGTTGTATAAGATTCCCTCTCCCACCCACCTTACACAAAAGGTATTGCAACCAGAAGAGAAGAAGACAGTCGCTTATCACGAGGCTGGTCACGCTGTCGTCGGCTGGTTTCTTGAGCACTGCAATCCACTACTCAAAGTGTCCATCATTCCTCGAGGCCGAGCTCTAGGCTACGCGCAATATCAGCCCAAAGACATCTACTTGCACACGAAGGAGCAGATGCTGGATGAGATGTGTCTTGCACTGGGTGGTCGTGCAAGCGAGGAAATATTTTTTAACAAAGTGGGTAGTGGTGCTGTGGACGACTTGCAACGTGTCACCCGTTCTGCATACTCACAAGTTGTTCAACTCGGATTCAGTTCCAAGGTTGGGCTTCTCAGTTTCGACTTACCGCAACAAGGTGACATGGTTTTGTCAAGACCCTATTCAGAACACACAGCACAAATAATTGATGAAGAGGTGCGCCAGATCGTACAGGCTGCTTACGAACGAACACTGAATATGGTTCGAGAGAAACGTACTCTTGTGGAAAAGGTTTGATCTTTTATTTGTGTCAGATTTTTGGTTGTAAATCCAGTATCATTTTGCGTAGTTTCCCTCCTTAGTTGTTAATTTGAACTATAAGTAGGGTAGATCTTGCCTTGCTTACACCGATCGTGGTATGCGTTTCTCTGGGCGCCTCTTTGAATTGCATTAGACACTGTTCACCTCGCTACGTTTTCGGTCGTACATTGCTATCACTTCGAACCGTTCCAACAATTTTTTGAACCCCGTCCATTATTTCCAGTAAGCTTATGTATCATCCACAAGGAGAAGCTGTTTCTGGGACATTTGTAAAACTAAAAATCCTATAGCCACTGAACAACATAATTAGGAAGCGGTGATGGTAAAAGTAAGTCAGATGGGATCTAAAATGAAAATGGAGTTTATCTGTAGCCTACAACGGCTCATGAACTGTAAGCAGTTGCCTGACTGATTTCCGATCGTCGCAAGCGTACAATGATCAGTATGTGTTTCATCTTTGTCTGAGACGGAAACTTCCCAACAGATGAACTTGCGAACTGTGACAAGACGAGGATACTGAGAGTTCTTGATACCGTAACCAACGTCCGAGTCCAATACTTCCCCGCTGTTCCAGTGGAGACGGACGGTCAATTTCGAGGACCCACTTACAAAGCAAGCGGATGGCACATGAGTTTTTGAGAAGCTGTAACCAGTTTGTCGGTGCACAGGCCATTCTGATTACCTCGTACATTCTCATTCAGAATGTGCACAATCTCACTCTGTCTCAGCGAAGATTCTGCACTATAAATTTGAATGTTGTCGTTTAAATCTCACAAAGTACTCGTGATTTACCTAACTGCTCATAAACCTGCCTCCTATATTTGTTAGAGGGCGATTATACTGAATGATTCTTGTCATGACAGGCAATCTAGTTTTAGCCTCAGAGATCCGTTTTCATTTTTGCTCACAACTTACTCACAATGATGAAGCAATGAGTAGAACTATCTTTTCGGGGTTATGTGGAATTTTCTCGGCTGTGAGAGTTTTGATTAGTGAGCACATTATCTCATCCGTTTTCTGTTATACAGGGACGTTTGCACACGCTTGCATCGTAACACTATTACACTCTAGTATGTGATCTAAGCACATGGGGTTATTTCTCTTTGTATCAGTGCATTTAACATCAATTTTACCCTTTGAGCAGTGTATGTGGTGTTTACTGAAATTCACCCGCACAGTATTCGGGTTTGAAATTTGTTTACTCTGACCCACTCATATAGGACACTGCTCAATGTTATTATTATAATCATTATTATTATTATTTCAAATTGAACATCACCCACAATTGATCGTAGCTGTCACATTCCCATAGACTTTCCACTCGGCCCATTTCGAAGTGGAAAGTCTATGGGAATGCGATAGCTGCGATCAATTGTGGGTGATGTTCAATTTGATATAAACCAAATCCCCTACTACTTGCCAGTAATTATTTTTATTATTAATTGCTACTACGCAGAAGTCTGGAGACGGATCGAATGCCGGTTCGAAACCGTTGGAAAACAGACTGTTAATAATGAACAAGTAGATGAACATAGAAGAAGTGTAGAACAAGAAGTGCAGTGAAAACAAGGGAAACGATGTTTTCGGGACTTTTTCTATGCACGCAGTTTTGTTGGTTTTTCTCGGAATAAATGTATACTGGCTAATAGTAATAGCTGACATCAGTCTTAGCCACATTCTCGTCGTTGCTTTCGGTTTGCGTCCATGTCTATCCATATGTGTGATCAGCAACAATCAGTGCCGTCTGGATTTCAGCCAAAAAACTAGGTAGGGTCAGTTAAAACCAACTTTGATGCAACATTCTTCATATTTCTACGTAGTGTTGGTTTTTCAAGCCACACTCAATGCGCGAATGAGACCTAGCATAGAGTATGGTGGTGTTGAGGGTAGGTATGCATAAGCCGTCTTGGGGACACTTTTGCCAATAAAGTGTAATTATTTCACGTAAACGGAGGTTATCTGTCCCCAACACATATCGCTATGTTTAGTTATTTTTCACATGTTGCTTTTACCACGCGTGGACAACGATCCGCAAAGGTGATCAGAAACGCATAATCTACGGACATCATCCACACACAGTGATCAGGTTTCCCTAGTCATATAACAGTATCGCGCGTATAGTCACGTTATGCATCCTACCTTTTAGCGCAAGATGGATATCACGCCAGTGACTCAGGTTAGCAAAGTCCGATCAGGCTTTAGTGGAAATCTCTTGTCCAACCCCACCAGCAATTGCGATTCAACCCCAAAGTTAAGCGGTATTTTCGGTCTCATCCAGGCTGTTATCACCTGAAGTAAGTAAATGAGCAGACCCTGACAGTCTTGGGAGGAGTAGTTTTTACGCAACGTGCGCATCATCTTGATGCATCAAGTGCAAAGCAGTCTACTGCCCCTTGGGTTGTCTGTGGATTGTCACCGAGCAAGGCGATGTTATTGGCGTGGTTTAGTTTGGCGATTGTGTTTCCTGGGGAAGGTTCCACTACATCATCAATGAAACCGTCTGAAGGGTGACGCAAGACATTAGAAAATTGAGGTAGAAGGGAGAGATAGGATAGCCTTATCGCACTCCACTGCAGATTGATAAAAGTGTACCACGCACCGCTACTTCATAAGTGGTCCGATTGTTCGCTACCTGTAGGTGTTCTCTTCATCGGCAAGTAATTCCAGATAACAGCAATATCGACAGAATTAAAGGCTGTCCTGATGTCGAGAGAGACAACTGTCATTGGTTTTTGTTAGACGTTACATCGTTCCGGCGGGTGATGGGGCTTACAGTTTTGGTCAGTGTATCGACAACCCGTGTAAAAACCCAGCTTACTTGTCGCGCCATCTGGATAACCTGCATAGCAGGACGGATAACGATAACTGAAATCATTCTGATTCCTAGAAGCAGCGGGGGACTAACGACGGATTGTGATCACTTGAGATATCGTAGCGGAATTCTATCTCTTACTCATAGTCCTCCACACACCAAGCTTCTCTTTTTTTCCTGCTTTCATCTAATCAAACAAAAGTGAACACTTCAGTTGTCATTTTCTGAAACTAGAGTTTAGAATAAGCTATCTACTATACTAATAGAACTTCATAGTCAGAATCTACGGATGTCGGATTGCACCGCCTAACCTTGAACGCGTTAGTGAACTGGTTGAAATCTTTGATTACTTGTTGGGCGTTTACTTGGAAGGCAGCTCACATTGTACGCTTGCTGATCACTCTCCCAACTCATTTCCACGGGTTATGAAATGCGCATGCTTGACAGAGTGTCGCCTCAATGTTTTACACTACCTCTACAAGTTCATCAGAAGTAAAAAATAGTCCGTTTACAGTTATCCATTAGTGGGTCAACTATGTAAAAGTGTTCTGTCTAATGATGCGAGAAAAATCAAAACGCTGTAATGTTATGCAGCGCTGCTCATTGGTAATCAACCGAGAACCGACCTTTGGTCAACTTATCGTTCAGCGTTGCTTCGGTTTGTTTCTGTCTGTTGTTGACATACGTTCACACCAACAATTTTGTCAAAATTTTCTTTTCTTTTCTCCTATGTTTGTTAACATTTCAACACGCGATTTATTCATCGACCAAAATAGATGCTGGAATTTGTGGGTAGTGTACGTACCTATGCATGGGATGGGGGGGCTAATTAAATTACCGTTGAAGGTCCTCCATCAAATGTTACATTTTTGTGGACTGCATTAACAGTCAACCGTCTTCGTGGTTTATTTCATCGACCGGGCTATGATCGTGAATTAGTTCGTTGTGGTTTAGTTTTGGGTTGCATACTACCGGGTTACGCAGACTAGACTAACAAAAAGGACCTCATCCATACAGTTTGATCTGCAAGGCAGTAGAACGAAGCCCAAATCTCACAGTCCTGTGAAGAGCCAGTGATTGGTACGTCAGTCCAGCTATCCGAAATGCTCAGTGCTCTCCTAAAGGGCCATCCTCGTTTTTGTCTGCTAGCCTACTTAGCATGAATAGTGACGATAGATTTGACCAACCTTGTGGGCCATCCAGATAAGTTAGCTACCACGTAGCTACAGGGCCTACTGTTTTCTGTGACAGACAAATTTCGGTGCATCGTTGTGCAAAAGAGAGGCACATCAGAGTTGCATAACAATGCAAACTTCTGGCTGGCCGTCACAAAGCAAACCAATCAAAATACGGCAGAGTAGTGGACAAGCCTGAAAAGCTAACCATTCAGAAACAAATCAGTGCATTGACATCACAGCCTCGTCTTAGAAATCTTTGGACCAAAAATGGCTTCAAACTGTTCTTTTGCCATTCTTCTTATAAATCATTTGTTTGCCAAACCATTTCAGGCATCTCGTGGGCGACTGTCAAGCAAGAAGTGATTGGTTGCCTATTTTTTGTACACTTGCTGTTAGGTTTCCTTTGTATTTCTTCAATCGTTGCACATTTACGTTTTCTTTTCTATATCTCAGCTCGCACTACGTTTATTAGACCAGGAACAGTTACAGAAGGAAGATCTGGTAGAAGTTCTTGGCCCTCGTCCGTTTGCTGAAAAAAGCACCTACGAAGAAATTGTCGGGCAAGGTATGGATATATATATCGAGTGCTTTTTTCATTTGTTAATCGTAATTATGTTGTGCGTACTTATTGATGCGGCGCTTCAACGGCGAACGATAGCCTCTTTCAACCTGTGCTTTTTTCGGGCTAGTGTACGTACACAGGCTTATGATGAGAAAAACATTGCTAGTAGGCAAAGAATTGAATAATCCCATATTAACTTCCGGTAACCCTTCACCGCGTTTTGAGACAACTGGGTAACATGATTGCCAATTGTCAAGTTCTTGTTCGCAAGTTCGAGCCCTGGTTACTCCTGCTTAAAGTTATGGATGGCCTGATAGTATTCAGTTCATATGCAACCCACAACACTGCATGGCAGCAAATACCTTGCGATGTAGAACGTGACGACGCAACTTCACTTAACTTTAGCCGTTCAACAGTTGACACTTCTGGCGCGGTCGAAATCATCGTACCAACCTTCGGTCAGTTGATACTCGCCAGACCCGTATGCGATTAGGTCGGACGAGTTTTCTATTCCAGTTTGCAGGTTCGTCAATTCCGTTTTGTATAGCCTTTCATATTGTCTAAAAAATCAATTGTCAGCTTGTTTTCTTCTTTTGACGTAAAGTACCGCGTTTGTTTGCTAACATACGATTCGTCTGAACTTATAGTATGCTATTTTAATTGAACAGCACTCACAGTTAATCGCAGCTGTCGCGTTCCCATACTCTTCAGTTAGGCACTTTCGAAAAATAGCACTACGCGAATTTCGCTGCTGTTGGAGCTTGTCAGTAGTACATATCCTTGCCACTGCCTGGACTTCGGTCACGCTTTCACGAGGCAACCATTGGCCTCCCACTAGGCACGACTGATCTGTCATATGCGAACGTTCAGTCACGTTCATTTGTGAGTGATGCCCTGATTGTCAGATCGTCTCAAGAGAAGACAGAGTAACGGTCCTGTTAACCCCAGCGAAAGTCTACTATTGAAGTCAAATCTTCGCTGAGCAAATTAATGGTTTCTGTGAGTTCAACTTAGAGAGTTTTCCTGGTCGTGATACAGACTACCGACGAGTTCTGACGAGAGTTAAACTCGAGTATAGTGGTTTTTTCTAAAGGGGATGACCGGAAAGTTTATAGGAATGCGACAGCTGTGATCGGTTGTGGGAGATGTCCAACTTGTATGCGCACCAAAATCCCCTCCTACGCATCTGTCATCGTGCGATACTTTTCGTTTGCAACGGAATTTCGTAGACTACATTTTAACCGCAGCTGAGCTTTCGCAGGCTGGATCATGTCGTACTCAGTAAAGAAATTCCGTATCTACGTTTAGGCCATCGGTTCCGATCACATAACATGCAAATTTATGTAAAGCCTATCCAAATACCTGTAACAGGGAAATGGAATTTGTGCATAATAATCCACTGAGGTGTAGTAGAAATCTGTTGGTTGGCTTTTTTTGTTATGTGAAATTGCTGCGTTCGGTGTGGTCAACTGAGGCGAATACACAGGTGGCTAGTACGAAAACAGTTTGAACCATAGTAAATTAAACCTTAACGGAGCCAGCGGAGAACGACTCGATCGGTGGAGGAGATTGTGTTGATACCCAAATCGGAGATCACAAAATACAAGTACGTGATCTCATTACTAGACATTTTAATCTGAATCGCAGAAATTGATTCATTAAAAGTCCAGTCCACTGATCCGCGGAAAAGCGGGAAACTTGTAACAGGAATATAAAGATTATTGAACACCTTCCGAAAAAATCTCCGAAAGTGTTTCCTCTGCAAGGCGGATGAACTTCCAAATTTCGGCCTTCTGGGAGATGGCCACACAATGTGAATATTCAAATGTTTATTGTCGTGTAGAACAATTAAACTGTGAGAACACACATCTAACCGATTCAGAAAGGTGTTAGACTTGCATTTTCGATGTTTACTACCACATGGCAAAGCAATTACCATGTGAGCCAGATATTGTCAGATTGTCAAAATTCAAACAAGACCAGTCGTAGGAATCGGGGTTCTAACGCTTTGCTTAGTGATTTAGTGAGTGCTAGGCCATTCTGAATACTTGTGAGTAGATAAACGTAAAGAAGTGGAAGAGAGGGACGAATGATGGTCGGCCATGCACCGTACCAAAAATGGAAACTGAGCCGATAGTCGAAAAAATCGTGCGGACAATCAGAACTGAAAAGCAAGCGACAGCAATACATTCTCTTCAAGTGGGCATTCAGCCAATCTGACTAAGTAAGGAAACACCAAAGGTATCAGTTATTTTTGTATAATCGTGTCATATATATATAGCAAAAATCTTTGCGAAAGAATTCCATCAGGCCGTTACAGCCTTGAAAACCAAAATAAAGTAGGCCACATGCAGAGCATGTTTTTAGCCAAAATACACAAGTGTCTCATTCTGTCATGTTTGCTAAAGCCAATTTAGTGTTGGTTACCTTCGTGTCAACCGATTGAGTTAATTACTAACCAAGGCAGCCAGAGTGATAGAACGAACTTTTCCTGCCGACACAAGGTTGGGTTACGTGGTCAAATGACAATGGCTTCGGCAATGGCGAACAAATTCTGATCGATTTGGTGGAACACTGAACATTGAATGACCAATCTGTGTTGACCTTATGGTTTCGTCAGCTAGATAACCTATAATAACACTCGTGATTGATTTCCTTTCACCTTTCCCGATCCGTTTTAGTGAATGCTCTCTGATTGTTGTAGACAAACGGCAAGTTTTTCGACTCACGCAGTTTGTTGAACAGTGGCAAACGAACGAGTAAATCCACACAGATGAGTCGTGGACGGGTATGTTATCCTGCAGATTTTGGGCGAACAGCAGAGAACCGGTGAATGAAATTATCTGTCTGCCTGTAGTGAATGTCCTCATAAGGGAGTTGGCGAGACGACGTGTAGGAAATTCAACCGAATGGCAGTCGCTTGAAAATGGGCCTCCTACCAACCCCTTGAATCTTTTCCAATACTTAAACCGCTTTCATGTTTGGCCACAGTTATCTCGTATACATTACGGGCTAAAACTTCAACTGACGAACCAAACCATAAACTGGACAGATTCTTCTGGCTCTGTCCACGTGAACACTTGACCGGGCTTCGTTTGTACGTCACGTTAGTAAGGCTGTGAAAGTTGCTGTACTAATCTCATGAATTCTTGTGATAAACACTTCGTTCCAAACGTTCGTCAATCCTTCTGCTCATGGATACATCCGGGGAATAGAAAATGTTGTCCGCAGATGAATTCATTTAAAATATCGGCTATGTCGACAACTGAATCCGTGATGACGAACATATGGTCAACATAGCGCTGGCAGATAAACGTCTTTTACGGTGATGCCGAGCACCTTAATTTTCAATTATCTCATGAAAATATCCCCTACCAATTGTCCCAGTGGCGATGTCATTCCACTCCGTCCGTTTGTCTGCAGTTGTCACGATATGATTTCCTCTCACTTGCTCTGTTCCATGTTGGTTGATGTTCTTTAAGTATTCTAGACAGGATCAGTCGTACAACTCATGTAGTTGGGTGTTTGCCGCCTGAGCTGAGTAGCTTCTGCTATATATATCGAGGTGGTTCTTCGTATCGCAAGAGGCCAGTAGGAAGGGAACATCACATGGTAGCCGGTATGGAGCTGATGTGAATGTTGAGTGCACTGTCTTGAGTCAGTTTGTTCAGTTCCCGAGACCGCAGAAATTTACCATTTTCTACTGAAGTGGTATTGCATAAAACCAATAATGAGAGAAGTCAGCACCAACTTTTGGACATGCCTGACGTCAATAAACGTCTGTTCTCAGTAGCTCGCCACTTCACCCGAGACTGTCTAGAGGTGTATGGGCTTTTATTGTCCGCAAAACGGGTAGGTCAGCAGGCCGTTCTGACTCGGATGCTTGGCACACCGGAAGCTTGTGTCGCTTCGACGTTTATTCGTAGTGTTTGCCTCTGCTATTACATTTGACGTTTATATACATTGCATTGGTTGTCCATGTTTTAACTGCCAAGATCTGAAATGCAGTACTTCTGAATCTGTGCTTAATTTTCTCGTAAATTTTTTCCCATCTGCATAGGACCGTTGGATGAGGATACAACACTGCCTCCTGGTTTAAGGGACTGGAACAAAGACAGCAGTTAGGGGAAATCCAAGATCCTGACTGCTTTTCCAATGGTTTCCAGCCCATAGTAATCATCCCCGAAAATTGACCCATTTCAAACGGGTCCACAAGCCCTGTGTATTATGGTACTCATTCTTACTCTGTGACTTTACACGAAAATCGAGTTAGCTCAGACAACTAAATATACATTTTCGTACAAAAGCTTCATTCGGGATTTTATGTCTGCCGCTTGTGTTGGTCTGTCAGCTACTTCAGATCTTACACTTGTTTGTGTGGTGGTTTCAAGACAAAGCAAATCCTCCTTGCCAATCAATATCGTATTGAAGCATTGAGTTTGACAGTTTCGACTGTTTATCAGGGGAACCATTGACACCATAGCGCTTATTATTGCGCTAACCAAGTCAGAGCCAATTTGTCTCAATTATGTTGAACAGAATTTAGATGGAAGAGCAAGTTAATTCCCAGTGACTTCTTCGATGAAATTACTCAGTTGTAAACACTAAGTAAAGCACAATTACCAGTCTCATTGGACCGAATCCAGTCGTACGCGTACAACTTAATGTCACTACCCAAGTGTGAAGCCACTCTGCATATACTGCGGTGCTACAAAGCAGACTATAGACTTCTCACTATCAGGCACCCTTCTCGGAGGGTGGGTGAACACTACCTGTCGTGGTCGGCGAACGGATAAGTTAACTCTATCTAGTTGATTCAGAACACCGAGCCTCACTGGAGGCGCTCTCCGTATTATCATTCCAAGAGGGTCAAATACATTGCGGTCATCACAGAGACAGTAAAGACTCGGCTACGTAACCCAAAACTGTGCTCTAAAAAATACTTGTTCTGAGAACGCTTACCGATCAAACGCTCGACAGCTCTAGGGATCAAACTGGGCACTTGGCTGCCTTTTTTGTCAGAAAATTGTTCCACTCATGTTTCAATCTTTTTTTACCTTTTTAACTTAGTGGTCATTATAATGTGTTCATAGATTACATTGTCAGCTACTTTGTTGAGTGCCAATAATTCACACAATCAATCGTCGGCATCCTGCTTTTTGAGCTTCAAAATAGTTTGAAACAACCATTTCCCGTTTAAAATCTGAATAGAGCAGATAAAAGACTGATATTACACGATTTATGCTGGAGCAGATTTCGCTGCTGATGTTTATTACAGACGAATTAAAATGAACAAAATTCTAAACCGCAAAATACTCACCAAGGGTCAAAGTTCAAACCAATTCGGATGCTACCACGGCAGCATCAACGTCAAAAACAGTTCTTTTTGTACTCATAGAACAGAGGTGACAGTGTCTGATTGCAATGGCCTCGGCATATGCTTGTTTCGAGTAGAGAACAGAACACGAAATGAATTACATGAGTCAATCACATGTTGCGTCATCTAGTTATGTTTGGCAATCGATGACGCTAGCTACTTCCGGGTGTTTGCTGCCAAGTTGCCTGATTGTATACCCGTTTGTTGAACCCACTTCGGTAACCCTGGTTGCGAGCTGGCGCTCAGTTCTGACAACATAGGATGCTCCACATCCACATTTGTATTCATAGATTTCGTTTGATTTGGCGAACTGAGGCATCGGTTGCTTAACGGGGGCGTGGGAACTCGGACTGTTTTGTACACGATCACTGGTTTCGCGGCAAAGAATGTATGGACAACAGCTGACCTTAAGCGTTTAACCATTCGATACAGATTGTCTCCATTGAACGGCAGTTGTGAAGTTCCTGCCTTTTCGGAAACTGTGGGTTGAGAATCATTTTGCACATTGTTAATGTTAAACTTTCTTATAAATTCTCACGGATAACCGTTGTTTAGTAAAGTCTGTTTTATTTGCCGGGGTTCATCATCCAGTATGTCGCTAGGATAAAGCCGTCTGATCCGGTCAAATATTGTTCGTACCAATCCTCTTTTATATGCTACCAGTATAAAGCTATCTAACCATAGTGTAGCGAAAAGGCGTTCAATAAAGCACAATCTTTATTGTCCGACTC
>LUCH01005410.1:9107-22874 GCA_013368495.1 Paragonimus heterotremus | reverse complement strand
TCGAAGTATCTGTTCAAAAAATATGGAGGTGCACCGCGAAATCAAGGGCAGCTTCTTTGAGGATCCGGAGACGGATTGCGCCTGCTGCCATTACACTATAAGGATTGACATTGGACAAGAGATCCTCACCATCGAGCCCAGAAAAGTTGGCTGTCAGAAGTGGGTACTGGAAGTTTCGCCGGTGAAGAATCAGATGTCGCTTTGGTGGAACTACATTTTAGACTGCTGAATATTATTCTCTGAAAACCTCAACAACCACTTGGGGGTTAAAGGTGGTTTCCCATGCAGGACGCGTCACAGAAAGTGCTGAGGGTTCAATTTTACTCTGAAAATGAAACTATCATTCTTTCGGGCTACCGGTAGGATTTTCGATTACTACTGTTGGGGATGTTAACGGATTTCCCACTTGCACCTGTTCCAACCAACTCGAAATGCTTCTCGGTCCTCCGGCCTGTCCGTTAGCTTCTGTTTAGAGAATAGACGAGAAGGTAGATTTAGAAGGCGATGTATGTTCCGCGGAAACGGTTCAGGGGAACAGGAATTCCACAGTATATGAGGAACAAACGCCTCATCAGCTTTGTGAACGGCAGTTCTAAAAGAAATGTAGTTTGGGTTTACTGAATCAGACACGAGTTTGAGTTTACTTAGGGATGTCCTTAGTGCGTCAAAGTCTGCTTTCTGGAAATTTCGGAATGGAGATTTTGTCACAGCATTTTGGCGCGAGTAACAGATGAAACCGAAACCCTTTGACACGTAGTCACTGTGCCCCAGCGGCGGTTTCATGACCACTCTATCTATCAGAGAAGGTTCACTGGTGATAACCATGCCAACCAAGAAGGGTGTCCGTCCTAGTCGATGGCGTGTAGGTAGTTCGACGTGCTGTTTCCAGGCTTTCTCGTGGATCAACGTTGTCAAAGATTTCGAAAATCCGCAGTCAGAGTCCTCATGAGAATCAGCCATATGGTTGAGTTTATGTGCGTTGAAGTCACCCATAATAAAAAGATGGGAGAAACGAGAGGCGATCTAGGGCGGCAAGAAAGGCTTCGTCTTTGAATTCGCTGCACGATAGTGAACGGCATGTAACACCGACGAGCAGTGTGTCAAGACTACGAAGCTGAAGTTTCAGTCAGAATGCATCACATTTATCTGGGGAGGTAAAATCTCCTATGACAGTCGGTACCAGAAGCCTCTGGTTTAGGAGAACAGCACAGCCTTCCGTGCGTCCACGGGAGGAGTCTGGTCGATATAGTGAATATCCGGAAACATGCAGTTCATTGTCACTGATATCCGCAGAAAGGTAGGTCTCCGGAAAAGCAAGAATGCGGGGGGCTAGTGTCCTGGATCAACTGTCTGGTTTTAGATAGTTTGTTCAAAATGTTGAAACGCTTGAGGGCTACTTCCTTATTTGGCTGGGTAAAAAAGAGTCAGAAGAGCATGACAAAGGACTTTAGAAAGCAATCCTGATAGCGAGAGGGTGTGCGTGCACAGCAGCAGAGTTTCGTGAAACTTCTTCAGGAGTAGCGATCGTTTCATCACAACCTGTGGGTCCAAGGTCGACTGCTTTTGAATTTTTTTCGCTTTTCGAGACGTTGGAGGATGGTTTGAAGTTTTGCACCCGCAAAAGTTTGGGTAACACTTTAGATTAAAAGAGAACTCAGTAAGAAATGACCCGACCTTTTTTGAGGTGGAAGTATCAGAGAT
Source organism: Paragonimus heterotremus (assembly GCA_013368495.1). Classification (NCBI taxonomy): domain Eukaryota; kingdom Metazoa; phylum Platyhelminthes; class Trematoda; order Plagiorchiida; family Troglotrematidae; genus Paragonimus; species Paragonimus heterotremus. Next base: position 21,173 of record LUCH01005410.1, on the reverse strand, counting down.
GCGGAGGGGAGTGGTGGTCTGTATCATTTCTGGAGGCTACTGCTGCAGACCTGCGTAGCTCCACAGATGATTGGACATGCAAAAGGATTGGAGAAGCCGCCTCTGATATGGGTGTAGGCTTGTGGGTTGAGCCCTTTGGGGACGCTGGTCCCCACTTGGGATTAAGGATTAAGACTTTTGCTTTGGTTTGGAGTTTGAGGTCAGCCTTGATGCGTGGCTGTTCTAGTAATCTGGCAGCGTTGCTGTCACTTTTGCAATGAAAGACCAGGTGAAATTCCATTTGACTTTGCATGAGTTGCTCTCGTTTCAACCGCTTTGTCTAACATCCTCCCTGTGCTAATCTTTGCGGGTAACGCCACAAGAAGTCCGAGTGACATCTTGGTAGCCTTACAGCGAAGTCTGTTAGCTCAGATCAAGTTTGTTAAGTCGCGAGGGAAGGAAGTATTTAATTTACTTCTGGCTCACTCATCCGGAGAGGAAGTGGTCAGTAACCATCACCACAAAAAATCCATCTCCCTGAAGTTTGTAACGGCTTTCTCAACTTGAGCAGTGGGCAAAGCCACTGTCTTACTGGCAACCGCCACACCCAGAAAAGCCACTGCAATACACTCATTCATGGAGTTTAAACCTGACTTCATGTTAGATAAAGCTTTTTGTGTTTAAACCACAGTTACTTTTATCCTGGTCATCTGCAACGTGTTGACATTCTTAAACGCCCTGCAGCTACATTTAAACGTGTCTTATTGCTGCACAATGGAGATGACGAGGAGCGAGACGGGTACGGGTCAGGATGCGATACAACTTTCTTCGAAAGAGATAGCTCATACAGACAAACTGCATTTTCAAAGAAATGAGCAGATTATACTGGTCCTCCTTGAGGCCAGTATACGTGAAATGGTACCAGTGCAGGCACATCTGGCAGTGCACACCGTTTTGGACGATCACGCGGCAGCCGAATCGGCCACAAACACTTGATATCCCAGGTCCACTAAAATTGCTGGATCCCGTGCTTGTTACTGTGTTACAATACGTGAATGAAAACGGCAACTGTTGACGTTCAGAAAAGCGATCAATAATGGGGGCAATACGTGAAGTGAAGAAATAGTGAAAAAGAACAAATGGCTAGTCAGCTGATAATGGACAAGCAGAATACGTTGGGCGATAACAAAGACTGCATGAATTTTGAAGCCCAAGGCACCAAAACTCAGTGATAACAGGACCACAATGTCATCACGGAATATACACACAAAATTCCAGTCACCCGCACCAGTCTGACAACCAACCAATCAGAAAACAGAAGCCCACTGATCCAATTTGACCAAACTAACAACGACAAACAAGCTTAAACGTGGATATAATGAAAGTACAACCATGTTTTCTGGGGTTGATGCTTAAACGTCTGATTAGATGACGAACATCGTTAGATCTGCGGATGTCATTCGGTCGTGCTTAACATGAGGTCAATGGTGCACTGGTCAACACGGTTGCCTTATGAAAACGTGGTCCGAATTCACATCCCGGTCGTGGTAGGGATATGCACTATTGACGAGCGCTGACAAGAGCGAAACTTGAGTCTAACGTTTCTTCCTTTTGAAACAATTTGGTTGGAAATTCTATCTGAATGCGAAGGCTGCGATCAAATGCGAGTAGTGTCTAACTTGAAAGTCAGCTTGAAAAGTTAAAAGTATCTGAGGTGGCTTTCAGTGTTTGGCGTTTTAGCATTAACGAGAATGTATCAACCAATAGGTCAATCAGTATTCAATTTTTGGATCGTTGATAATCCTAGATATCACCAGCTTTTGTCATGACGTGTCCAGATGAAGTTTCCAGCTCTTACTCAACAGAAAACACCGTCGTGATTAACAGTTATATCTGACAGCATCTTCAGGTCGGAATTATCTGGGGCGTGCCCAATCAAGCTTGTTGAATTGCAATTCCATCAGTTTATTGCTTTCAGTTGGAAGGAATTTTGGTCGTGCAGTGCCAAGTGAAATGCTTAACTGTTGTCCCAGAAATGCTTTAGCCGGCGACTGTTGATCCAGTATCGCTGGGTTAGCTGCTGAACGATAGGTCCTTAGGAAAACATTAAGGATTTTTTCCACTTTATCTTCTTTCAATTTCTACAGAGCTCGCTTAAACGTGTCCACGAATCTTCCAACCTGATCATTAGACTGTGTGGTAAACAGGCGTGAATACGTGATAAATGCATTTGTAGACACTAAATGCTCTAAATTTCACTGAGCTGAACTGTGGTCCACCGTCCGCCACTAAAATTTCCGGAACATCAAATTGAGAGAATATTGATCAAAGATGAGGAATGGCAGCTGACGTTACGGCCTTTCATATGTGGAAAATTTTGAGTGTGCATCAGCTGCTAACAAATAAGAGAGTCCGTCAGAGGGGCCTGTAAAATCAGGATGAACATAGGACCATAGTTTGTCAGCCTTGGACCATAAGAATAGATTGAATTTGATGGGCTTTTTCCGCCGCCATCGCACAACCTTCGCAAGTTGGAACAAAATTTTCTATTTGATTGGCGATTTTTCGCTGATAAACGTAACTATGGGCCACTAACTACATCTAACTAATTCCAGGATGGCTCGAGTGCAACTGCGCTGCCGTGAAACAGCCGAACTTATTGCACGATCCCCTAACAATCAGAGTATGTAAATCCCTACGACCAGAAAACTGTTTCAATTTTTCACCTACTGAACCAGTTGGCCAACCATTCTGGAGACACTGCATGCCCTTCTGTAAAAAAGCATCCTTCTCTGCTGCCTCTGTCAGTCTTTTGGCATTTACTGGTAGATGGCAGAACGATTCTGGGAAAGTCTGTAGGCGTCATCGTGTGCTGACACTGATGAAATGATTTAATCCTCATTAAGCTTTGTGATTGCCTGCTCTGTCGTGAGACGAGACAATTTGTTTACACGCCCAAAATCCGATGTTTTCTTGAACTGAATTTCAAGATTATATCCTAGTAACATCATGAACCAACGCTGTAATGCATTGGCGGTGTGAAACGGAACGCCCTTTTCTGCACCAAAAACTGACATTAGAGGCTCATGGTCTGTATATAACGTACACTTTCGTCCATGTAAAAGTTCGTGCAATTTTTTAACTGTTAGTATGAGACCGAGCCATTCTTTTTCTATTCGACCATAGGTCTCAGTCGAATTTAGTGTGCGCGAAAAATGTGACTGCTTTTTGAAGATCATTAATAAATTTGTTCAGAATAAATACCCCAGTGTCGTATCGTGATGGATCTGCTGCAAGAATTACTCTCAGTAATGGGTTAAACGCAAATTACAAATCAAAATTTGCTTGTTACGTACGAACGGAAACTGACATGCCCCTGACCACCGTCATGGAGAATACTTCGTGGGTAGATGATTCAATGTTGCGCGAATATTAAGCATATGAGGCACAAAATTATTGTAATTGTCCACTAGACCCGGGAACGATTGAAAGGTGGTCTCATTCGTTGTCTGTCGCAGTTCTGTTGTAGCCTGTGTCTTCTCTGAAACAGGCCTACGATCATTTTAGTTAATACCGAAGCCTAGATATTGAACGCCATTCATGAAAAAGGAGTATTTGATGGGCTTTAGGCGGCAACCATACTCTTCAATGCGTTTAAAAACCGGAACCAGATGCGACTGGTGATTTTCCGCTGTAGCACTAACAATAATAACCTTATCCAAATAAACCACTTCACACGTCAAAACAGCTAAAATCATGTCCATGATTTCATGAGAATCGCTGAAGCACACTTCACACCAAATGACAAGCAATTGTACGGGTACGGTCCACGGTGTGTTTTAGTGATTAGAAATTGTTTACTGCATGTGTCAACCTCCACTTGTGGGTAGCCCAAAAGATCAATATTAGAGTGGTCTTATCATCGTTTAGCTTGGTGTACAGGTCCTCGGGAGCAGGCAGTTGATACTGGTGAGTCTACAATGTTTCGTTTAGACCCGTTGAGAAGTCGCCGCATAGTCGTAGCAAACCAGTTGTCTTTTATTATTACCACTATGGGTACGGTCCATCCCCATCAATTTACTGGACTGACGACTCCCATTCTATTCAACCGGTTCAGCTCATCTTCGGGCAAAGCAACAGTTGCGTATGGAACTGGTTTTCTGGGCGAGGAAATTGGTTTTACACTTTTTGGAAGGTACAAGGTAGTTTCTGCCTGTGTGTACTGTCCAAGATCAGTTTCGAAATGGTTGTGACACTGTTGCTACAACTGTGAATCCATTTTTAATTTACGTCTTCGTCAACCAACCACTTTCGCTTCCTAAGGGCAGACAAAATTTTAGCAACTGGACAGAGATGACCACAAGCTGAATTCACTGGCACATCGAATAATCCTAGTCTAACAATCCAGTCTATACTTTAAATTCTTTGCAATATAGAACATACCAACAGAGTACAAATTTCCAAGTTTAAACTCACAGTTTAACATTCCCACAAATAGAATTTGAGTTTCCGAAGCTTTCCGTGCCATACGGTTGGCCTACACATGTGCCAGTCCGTGTTTTCTCTGAGGTCAATGTAACATCAGAGACAGTATTCATTTCTAGCAGCACCTTCGTACCATTCAATAAAATGTCAACATACTTTCTGTTACTTGAAATATCATCATCGAATTTAGCGAAGACTGTCATAATAAATCGAAGTCACTCTGTGTCTTCGTGAACGCCTGAATGAAGATGCTATCCCTCAACAAACTTCTCTACGTCCATGTTTCCTGCAACTCTGGCACATTTGATTTCGAAATTTGTAAACTCGAACAAAACAGCACTCTCCAAAGTGCCAGCATACGTTCAGTGGTTTTCCTGAGAATCCTGTTGTCTAAATAATTCTTGCTTCACTGATGGCACATACACAGATGTTTTCTTCGCTGTTGTGCTCGTTTTCAATCAATCTGTTGCCGTTTTTCAGGGTTATTAATTATTGGCACTCATCTGTCGCAGTTTGCAAAGTTATATCTAGGTTCTTTTCTAGCTACGACTGAATACGTTTACAGGTATCTACATCGGATGCTGATTTAATTCCGCACATAAAAATCAACGTTTAAAACTGACTACTGGTGAGAGTTGGCGGCTTGAATTCCTCAAACCCACGGTTGATCACACTGGAAAATGTTAAAAAGTCCTCCGAGTATTGTCCACCGAGTTGCAAGCAATGAAATCGAGTACTGAGCAATAACATACGCATGCTAAAAATACATGATAAACACTGTACAGTGTTTATGAATGAACGTTCACGTGGGTTCTTTGGCGGAATATAGTTACAATACTAGGCGTGTTCAGTTGGATGAAGCCTGCCTAAAATTAGTATGACTTGGGCAGTATCATCTACGTTTGCTGTGTTCTCACTGAATAAGTTATCATAACGCCTGAACCAAGCCTTGAACATGATCCCGCTATCCGGTTGATAGTTAAGTTCCGTTATGCTGTTGGCCAATGATTCTGGTGTGGACATTGCGGTTGCAATCGCTGAGCTCTGCTGAACTTATATTTCTTGCACCATGGCTTCAATCAGCCCCAAATGAATGATTTCATGATGTTCATGTTGCTGCTCAAAAAGCTTCCGAACTTCTCCAAAGAATAAAGACATGATGATAATGATGATCTACCAATGACCGTAGCCAGTTGTTAAAGCCCTACCAACCGTGCGGAATCAGAACACGAGCAGTGAGGGTCTCCACTGGATTCTTTTCATGCAGTACGAGACCAAAACGAATGTGACAAGCTAACCATAAGTGAGACTGGTCTAACGCTCAGCCAATCAGAAGGTAGAAACTCACTTATTCAGTTTGGTCAGACTACCAACGAGTGGTAAAACGAAAAATGTAAACGGGTATAGGATAAAACTGCAGTGACCATCTGCAACAGTGGGAACGCGGCAGAAATACAACTTCTGAAGGCTTTCTCACAAAGCTCACTGGTACCAAATGTCTTTTCATACTCGATCAGGTTAAAGCTTATTTGCAAGTTGGAATTGTTTGTAAGCATTTCGTTGAGGTTATGCATTTTTGTCAGCAACTGGTGGCTACATACTGTTAGACATTGATGAGTTTCATCTCACACATTAGTGTATACCCAAGTGTTGAACTATTGGCGCCCTCATAATCATAAGCCTCGTTGACCGGGTCGAACTATGGTTTAAAAAATTCCTATCCGAACCTTCTTTTCACATACCCATCCATGAGAAAGCACACGCAACATGTAACATGTCCAATATTTGTGATTGTTTCGGCCTACTTCCGAATAAAAAGTAGTAAAGTCTTTAACTGCTAAATCATACCTTTGAGAAAGGTTAACGATAAAGCGCATGATCTGTGCTCGCGTCTCATTTGTAATCAATATACAGCAAGAAGTCACGGGAATTATGGTCAGACATACGGGTTTGATACATGAGACCAAATCGCCTAAGACTGGGAAACTACGTTTACATCTGATGTAACATGGACAACAAAACTGTGAGAAATTCGCCATGTTTATAAGACTGACTTGAATGAAATAAATAGTGATCAAACAAATAATATAGTTACGTTTTAAAGTTGTATAGTTGTCACGGAATGTAAAAGTTAGCGAGGATGTTAGGTATAGACCTTTAATCTGAATATGAAGGAACATGCGGTTTAGTGTACTGCAGATTGTAAACTTTAGGGCATAACGACAATGCCAGTAACCCTGGACAATAACCACCAAGCAGAAGGATGGGTTACCATCCAGCTGGCGCTGTTTTGACGAACAGCGACAGCCACAGCAAACCTTAGGACTTGCTTTGCTGCAGATGGGCGGATTGTGGAGGTAACGTCAACCCTACTGACATCGTGATCCGTCACTTGCGAGCGTTTAGGGATTTTACTCCGAATGATATCAGATCAAGATATGCATATTCATTGTGGAATGGGTTCACTGACGCCAGCTCCCAATGGCGGCGATATATGGTCAATATATTTATATCCGCAAATACAAGACGACTAAATCCTGGTTTGTTATGGGCTCTGATTGCGTGACACCTTAAACGAGCAGGGTCTTCGATGTGTTGTAGGTTTGTTTGGCTATGATTACAGGCCTCATTTTGATAATGAGCAAGTCCGGTTCAGGAACGTTGCTTAGTCGAATGGCAAGCTAGTATGAAACTTAAACCACTTTATTTCGGAAACAAAAGCAAAGATACACTAATAATAAGGTGTGTGCTAAAAAGAAACAAACTGATAATATAGGACAAAAACATTCTAATATACACGTCAGTAAAATTAGTACACTGCATATAGGGTTAGGAGAAAGTAAAATATAAGGTCGCAATGGGAACCGAACAAAAGTCTTCAATACTCAGAAGCTTCTGGAAAAATAAAGGTAGAAGGCACTCATAACTCATGTTTTCCATAAGGAAGGATAACGAGTGATTTACCGAACGAAGAAATACATGGCTAACTGAACTTACTTCCGCCCAACGTACTCGTCATCTTTTCTTTGACGGTTTGTTTTGAGTACGTTGATGACCTACCAGTTCGAGAGGGTCGGCAAATTCGGGACAATGTTCGTCATAGTATCAGTAGGTCACTAGCATGCACTCGTATACTGAAATGCTTCTTGTATTACATTTTACATATCTTTCTTCCTGGTATAGATCTTGCCATTGCAGTCTCTCTCACTGATTATTTTCCAACAGAAAAGGGTTTCCTTTTCCTGCTAATCATTCAATTGGCTAACCAGCATTGGCCAGCTGAACACAAAGGCCTTACTCACACATCTACTGGTCTTATTCCTTCGGGTTTACACCGGATACGTGGTGTGTGAGTGGAACCGCAAGTGGTGCAGCGCGAGCCACTTGGGGTGATGGTTTAAAGCGCAGGCGTCCTTTGGCTTCGGTCACTGTGACAGGCTAATCCGTCTCGGATGCCGCCAACCCAGGTCACATCAACACACTTACAGGTTTTGTGTACTTCGCGCTTGAATTCACTGTCACTCACTGAGCTTTCTTCCAGACGGGCTGGTTTAAAGCAAGTTTCCCGATGATTCACCATTGATATTACAACGTGAAAGGCCTGCTTGGATAATATTCTGACATCACAGCTTCAGGTTATAAGGATTCCGCCTGTCTCTATATCATTTGTTTCAGAATTTGTTCGACATCCATTCTACAGAGTTGTCCTATCCAGTAGAGGTGGTAAAGCATCAATATGGTTTCAACTTCGTCCGTGTTTGCTCGCAGAAGAACTTCGGTCCTCAGATCCATGTCCGGTCACTGGTTTTACCATAAAAACGTCCTGGATAGAAACGGCTCAATCGCCACATATTTTCTTCATAAACTATGTCCAGTTTACAGTGCTCTACAAAGACGAGGATAGCACTATTGTACGTCAGAGTTGTTCGTAAATGTGGTATGCGATTCTTTCTAATACGTCATTCAATGTATCCTAAAGCAGCGCCATTTATGACTACGCGAGCTCACAACTTGCGGTCCAGGGACATATCTGTCATTAGATTGCTACCCAAGTAGCCGAAATCTGTGCAGCTATTCACATTGTCCCCATCGATGTAAATTTCAGATGTACGCACTGCATCCCTGTTTAGATAGGGCCGGAAAAAATAAACTGTCTTACCTGTGTTGATATCCAAACCACATTTAGATGTTACGATTGCGAATGTCATGACCTATCACTGAAGTTTAATTTTGCTCCGTATAAATAACGTACTGTCGTCTACATACAACAAAATTCGCATAATCGAACTATGTAGTCGGTTGGGGTGCCAGAAAGTCAGATCTTCAGCAGGCGACCATTCGTGTAGTATTCAACTTGAACACAGCCCTCAGAGTTCGGAAGAGTCAAATATAAACTAAATAAGGCTAAGGCTGAGAAACAACTTCACTTCATGCCAGCTACGAATATCAAACCCAACAGAGGTGGACTCGCCTTCACAACATGGTAACTAAATTGACTAACTTACCGAGACAGTCAGACTTGCCAAATATTGTCCACAACGCTCCACGACTCAAAGAATCGACCGTTTTAGTGAAATTCTCACTGCAGGCACACTACGGTTGATTGCAATCATCACAATTTTCCTGTAACTGGTGAAAGCGGAACACCAAGTCAATCGAGTTGCGACTCGATCGGAATCCACACTTCTCATCGAGAGCATGTGTCTCCATGTCCTCGGCATTAAGTCGGTTTGGTCATATACCTGTCAGAACTATTTCAGAACAGCTCAGCAGATCGATGTCCCGATAACTTCCGATGCATTTTTTATTCCCTTTATTTCGAACAAAGATATAGTGAGGGTATCTTTGAACTCCTGAGGGTGTGTTTCATGTTCCCACATGAAGTGAACCAACTTGAGCAAAGCACGTTTCTGACCTGACCTGCAACTTTCTCAAACTTTTCCTCAGACAAACCATATTCAGCTACAACTTGCCCGCTTCATAGTTGTTAGATAGCCCCCTGCACCTCTGCCAAATCCTGGAGCAGAGCAAGCGACTTTCTCTTATTTTGTTGTGACAGGTTATTCACAATAATCCAATCAGTGTTAGACGACCGGATTCGGTATGTCACGGTGATTGTACCAAATCCTCGTGATATAATTTGGCTGTGCGTACGAAAAGCAAGAGTTCCCCACAATCAGCGTTTTTCTAGGCTTGGTGGATGATCTACAAATTATTCCGGGCGAATTGTACTGCTTATTGCGTTGTCGACGGCCGGTATAATCCAGTACAAGCTCATGCTGTTTTTCCGCCATCCATGCCTGATTGTATGAAGCAGTTCGATCACTTGATGGCAAGCGCTGTGGATTGTCCTCGTTTTGTCCTCACTGCTTGAGTTCATTTACGGAAATACCAAACAGTTCATTCCATTCTATGTTCAGATTCGAAACAAGGGCATCGCTGTTGGACTATTTCGGCCATTTCTTGCACAAAAACACAACAGTCTGAATGAATTTCTCCGCAACCTAATCCATACGATATTACTAGGTGGTCTCGGAGGCTATAAATGCGAGGGACTCTGCGAGACTAACTGTAACAGCATTTTGGAGAAATGTCCTCATCCTTGGTGTGTCCTGTCGCTGATCGTCCACTTTCCGCAGTTGTCCGGATACCCTACAATAATCTACTTGCAAACTTAATTAAACTTCTTGGTCCTAGTCAGCCTAAGATGAGTATTGCACCCGACCCTGTGTATTGCACGCGTTCTACATACCTCGTGAATGTAGTGTTGCTCCATGACCATGTACACAAGCAACCGATGATAACCACTTCAGGTCATATTGTCAATTGTATCCTGCTGGAAGCGAGAGTTTGGAATAGCCAACTAGTGAGCAACACACAAGGAAAGCAGGCGATCACTGTTCTTATTACGTGCATCAACGCCCTGAGTTATTAGATGACCCAGACAGGCTACCTTGTCAATGCCGACACACCGGTTGGAATTGTACGGAATAAATAATCGGTCACTCGCTGGTGTTGTACGGATTGCGGCGGAAAGCTGATCCTAAAACGGGTCCTGTGTATACTGAGTGTGCCAGACAGTTCAATCATAAACACTGAATAACTTTGTGGAGTTACTTCGATTGAGTCACAGGTGCGTGGATATGATTTTAGTGTTGATGTGCATTTCCCTTACCATCAATGAATTGATTGCGAAACAGACACCGTGCTCCCAATCACCTCTTTCTGAACAACCAGTGAGGTGGTTTAACTTGCGTTTGCTCCCCAAAGTTTATATTGGTCTATAAGCATTATCTCAGTCAGAGTAGTGACATCAGTGCCATAACGACTCAGTTCCAATGCGGTCAATGCATTGAGGCCTTCTAGACGACTGGTACTGCATCGACCCATCAACTCATGTACATTTCATATCCCGAGTAAGAGAGCCCTGTGTTTACTGATTTATTTCAGATTACATGCTGTGCCATTAGGGTTTATATGAGCGATGTATCCTCTAGGATTTCTATCAAAGGGGACGGTGGGGGAGAGTTAAACACTAGGGTTTATTGCGAACTGGACCACCCAAAAACGAATTTTATTTTCCACTGAGTGCTTAACATACACTGGTGGCCTTTGTGTTTTGTTTTCTTTAACGGACAATCAGGCAAACCATAAATGAATACTCAATCATCTATTGTTGCTCAAACTCTCAATTTCTTTCAGCACTTAACTGCCCACCGTATTCTTTGGTAATATTTTTTAATTACTTAATCGTGTGATTGTTCCCCTTCTTGAAATAAAAGGTAGGTATTCACAACAAACATCAGCAAGGGGGCGTTAAACTTTTCATTTGATTCCTTTACAAACACTCAGAAAGAGTCAACAAAATTGTCTCTGTGTAGGAATATAACGAGACACTCCTGGTGCTGTCTAAGTCAGCGATAATGCATTCACCCAAGCAACTCTAATAGTTTCCATTATATTGTGGCAAAAAAGGCATCCAATAAAGCACAATCTTTATTGTCCAACTTGCTGGTTGCCATGCTACGCGCGCTCTCGCGTTTATGAATCGGGATTTCAGTTCACAAAACCCCCTCCCGGTTTCGTGTGCACTTCTGCCCGGTTTATATGTGTGATCGACACTTTCTGTCGAGAGGTTTTCCGCCTGCCATTCCTCGTCCGTTAATCCGGTCCCGCTCAGCGACGGCTCGTCCGTCGCTAGTGTTGTTTGCAATCTCTCCACTTGTGGGCTTTGATCATATTCTACGACTTTGTTGAGATATTCCTCCGAGTGTTGGAATACTCACACCTCCGGTTTGATAATTCCCCACCGTCTGTTGCATCATCTGGTTAGGTCAGGATTAATTTTTAACGTGACACTATTTGATGCTGTGATTTTTGTTTATCTGCTGGTCTGTTGTCCTGGTCAAGGTTATATCTTATTGAAGGTATCTTGCAAGAAAGGAGACATATTTGTTGTTTTCCACTTGAGGGAGACCGTGTATAAATAGCTAACAAGATTGTCTTATTTTGTTTGTAGTCCGATTGGTATAATCTAATCATACTACAAAAACGTTTTTCATATACTTCAGGATTATGATAACATCACATGAATTCAGGTGA
>LUCH01005409.1:20164-43918 GCA_013368495.1 Paragonimus heterotremus | reverse complement strand
GCCCCTTTCGAAAAGAAGCACTTGACTCCAGTTTCGCTCTCATTTGACCTCGTCAGTAGTGCACATCATCGCCACAGCAGAGACTAGAACCACGGCCACGCTGTTCATGAGGCAACCGTGTTTACCACTGCGCCATTGACCTCACGTTAGGCACGACCGAATTATCATATGTGAACGCTCAACCACTTTCGCTTGTGAGCAATGATCAGGGGGCCGACTGGAAAGTCTATGGGAATGCGACAGCTGCGATCAATTGTGAGTGATGTTCAATTTGAGATCTTATGAACAGTTGCATACGAACATTAAGAGGTAATAAATCAGTTATGTGAATAGCGATAATGAATGTAAGGTAATAAGCGGTCTGTACCAAGAGCTTCCTTCGGTATGACAGGAAAAGTGATCAGATCCAAATAGCAAATCCTGACGTAAGTCAAGAGATTTTCGATACATATACGCTAGTTAACAAACTGACCATGCACTTTGGTTACCATCACGTGCCCATCTGAACAACTGCCTGAATGTAAGCTTCGTTAGCCTTAATTTCACACATCCAAAATTCTATCCGATTTGAATACATATATTTCATTTTAGCAGACCAAGTTATCCAGAGCCGTCAATTGTGGTATATTGTCTTCAACAGTTGGCGACTAATGTCAGCGTGTCATCGTTCAGTCGATGGTTGGTTTAATATATGACGGACGTACAGTCTGTTTGACTACTACTAACAGTGTACAGTTTGGAACTTTAATACCTTGCGGGATCTGAAAAGTTTTACCAAATCACACCAACGGAATGTTAGGCTCACTAGGTCAAGCGAAAGAAAGAAGCATAACTGTTTTCATTAAAAAGAAAAAGAACCTTTCATAGTGGAAAAATCAACAGCAGCAAAAAGTCAAGGTTCTCGTTTTGATATTAAGTCGAACAGTGAGTCTTCTAACCGCTACGGACAGAATCGAATTAGGGTGAGTAAGAGCAAAGTTGAGGTGCCTTACTGCCTGTTCAACGTCACATAGTATAACACGAGCGCGAAAATTAGGTGCACTTTTCCTCCTATCGTTCAGTGTATAGATAGTAACAACGAAGTTGCCACTTAATTGAGAACCCCAATAATCGACTGGGTACAGTCATACTACCAAACCTGATGAATGAGTTGTCGAGCTCAGGGCGTGGACATTCATTAGTCTCACGATTGTTCCTTGTGATAACAGCGACCAGGTAAGAATTTCTCGAAGTAGTGCATACAGGATAACGGATAAACTGAATGTACTAATAATTATCTCAGCAAGGAGATATAAAATTTACGTCGTTTGGTTTACAAAATTCTCAGGTTCACGTATAACATTGGCTTTTGTCGACTCGTCATAATCGCTTCGGCGAAACGTGGCGTCAGCCTCAGGAAAAAAAACTGTCTCAATTTACCATGGGAAGCTAGCGAGCTGGTTGTTGACTAGTTCCATCACGGATCGCCTGTAGAAACACAAAACCTGAGCACGCCAAACGAAAGCAATCTCCAATAATTCATCCAAGCCCCTCAGGCGTTGCACCCCTCAAGGGTCCCAATTCAAGAAATATATGCACTATTTATAAGACTAAACCCAGTCTGGAGATTAACACTAAGTTGAGAATCTTTACAGTTGGCGCCCTTAAAGTAAACTGGATGACCGAATGGTCCCACCGTTTTGATTGATATGTCTGGACTGTATTTAATATGGTCGCTCCTGCGTCAATTTAGTACTGTAGATGCGACTGGTTTTTGTGAGTTTACAACACTGGATACTGAGTTTCAACTTAAAACCATAAACGTGTGGGTTGATGTCCACAGGTCTTCTGATAATGGTTGTGCGACTCACATACCCTACTATATATACACACACACGCACTCGTTTTCCGAACGAATTGTTTGTTACGTCAGTTCGTATCAGCATCAAAGCGCAAATACAATCAATAGTGCTAGATCAGTGAGATTAGCGCTCGCAGAAGTAAGTCATAACAACGGTCTAGATAGTCATAATCAGTGGTTATTACTGATCGCACTGCGCAATCGTTCGGCAATCGCCAGAATATTTAACAAGTGTGTGAGCACTACAAGCAAAAGTACACACGTAGATACAATACATAACTCTTTACTGAATGATCTCTATGCTTCACATGCAAAATATCGCGGATTACAGATGCGACATAACCTTTGAGTACTGAAGCGTGAAGTGTTATCGTGTGGATTGGATCCACATATGCATAAATTACTAAGTCTTGTTTAAATACCAGAAAAATACATTGGATCAAACATAAGAAGTTGCATCAACATGGAACCAGAATTTCATGCCTTTAGTTAAACAGCGCTAACCTACATTCAAAAGTATAACGTGCTTGAATCCGCCGACTGCTCTCAAATCAATAAGAAAGATTAGTGGTACAATTAACTCTGTTTTGACCGAAAAATGTGGAACTCAGAAAGAAAAGTACAGTGCTCATGATAACACAAACAACCTAGAAGCGACAGGCTTAAGAGGAGACACTGAAAACAAATAGATAAGATCACCGGGTGAGTGTGATGGACTGAAGATCAAATGAGCCAAAGAACAGCAAATTATCACTAGCATGTTCTAAGAGATCCCACCCATTTTGATCAGCCAAAATTTTCCGCAGAGAAGAGGTGTTTTTGGAGAGAAAACTGACGTCTCGTGATAGATCTCTGAGTCGTGCTTATTCACCTTTTCTCCTCAGTGAGGGTTATTGTGATGTCTTTTCTCCTGATTTAAGAAGACTCCACGTTACACGTAACAAGCTCACCAGTGTACCTGCTGACGTATAGTTGCTAGCGTCGTCGGCCGTACTTGATACAGTGCACGCACGAAATTATTCTGACGACTGGCAGTCAGTTAGCGTTTTTCAACTTAAAATATGAGGTTTGTAAGTATTTGAGGCAAATTAATTGAGCCATGCAATCACATGCTGAATCAACTTTAGAAGTTGTTTCCCAATACTAGAATTTAAACGTTCGTCAGTTCTGACAAGATAGCCATCACAACTGATACACACACACCGATGGATGCAAGAGGAGTTGGCAACGGTTTATTGTTCACTCTCATTTGAAGATAACGGTGGTATGTGGGTTCGGTGCAGAAGATCGACTGAAACAGCAATACAGGTTAACACAGGATCAGGTAGTTTATTCTTAGAAACAAAGTATTGTCACCCTGGAACTGTGACCCAATGATATACCATTCCTCTCGTCTGTGGTGGCTGTTTCGTTTGGTCTATCGCTGACCGTGTCTACCGATGAATGGCACTGCACCGTTGGGAAGTTCGAAGATCATTGATCAAAACAGTCAATCGAACAAGTAAATCTAACACGTGAAAACGATATTTAACTAATAATCGTTTGTGCCTCATTCATGTAAAGCATGTCAGTTGTGAATGTTGACCAACTCACATTGACTTCCGATAAATATATTGATTTACTGGTCTGTCATCTCAACCGCTGACGAGGACATTCACGAAAGATGGAAACATTCATTCTTTTACCTGCAAATGGGTATGACAATTGTCCAGACGTCTTTGGAACATCGTCACATGTTTAGGATGGGTGCGCAAAGTTTGGAATGCCACTACATCGCGTTCACCGCTGCAGAATGGCTGAAGTCTGCGTTGCTATTCGTCTATCCACTGTCAGTATGAAAAACCAAAACGCACTATTCCTAGCGGGATCCCACAGCTTTTCTAATTAAACATAACGGCATCTTTCAATTCATTATTTGTGGTCATAGTTGTTCATCCTCTGTTCCAATAGTGTCAGGGCTTGTGCCAATCAGTGGACTCGCGTGAGACATACGTTCGGTCCATGCGAGACACAAGGTTCGTATGATCTTCGCAGATCACATAGTAGTTGCAGTGGCGAATTATGAGGGGTCAAACACTGACCTACTGTAATAGCATATTTGATGTAGAAGGAGCAATTTAGGGTGCCAAATAACATAGAACATAGCATACTTTTACCATTTTATCGATACACTCGGGTTTTATTTCACAGATCAAAATAGGTATTGATGCCGAATGCGTTCTTCTATGATCAGAAACGCGCTATTTCCATGAAATATGTATCCAATGGAAACATGGCTGACGGTAAGCATTCACATTATTCCATTTTGCCCTCGAACACATTAACAATGGGGCGTTTTATTTTATATGTAGCGCTTAGTTCTAGATTAAACGCCTTTTGGTCTCAGCACGAAACTTCGGCATCATCATTAACGACAGTGAAATATCAGCAGTTTTCATCAAAATGCAACTGCCACACATGTGTTTACCGAAAATCCTAAGTCTGAACTCAAACCAACAATATTAAGTCGCCCAGAACTTGCAAACGGCAACTGCTTTGCAAATCGGAATGAGAGTAAGAGTGAAACTGTCTCAAGTAATCTTTAGCACCTTATGAAAAACAGTGAGATAATCTAAGCAGTTAAGCTGGTGAACCCGATTAAGTGCCATACATCCCATGGTGTTTCGATTTAGAGACCAGGTGGTTCACAAAGACCTAAAACGGGAAGCAAACACAAAGGATGAGTGTTACGTCCTGTGATGACAACGCGAAAAGTCCACTCAGTGATCACGCGCACATAGTACAAAATCCTTAGATTCATCCACAACCGTAGAGAGAAGACAAACACAACGGATCGCGTGTATGTTTGTGGCAAAGTTCACCGAGTACAACAGCAATGCGTCATCCAATAACCAGCGAATATGGATGGTCGCAAGCAAATTTTTAATTAAAATGCGACGAAGCAATGACAGGTAAAACCACCAATACACAAACAGGGTGCGGAGAACGTCTCACTGATTAGAGCAGCACGGTTAATTCCAGGGCCTTGGGAAAGATGGTGGCCCTGGTGATAATTTACCGATAGTTACCATCATTTTCTTTCGTCAGCTCATCCTTTGATCATCTCGCATCCTACGTCGATGAACTGTGGACTCGGGGGACTGCACAGTATGATATAAGATGGCTTGAAATTCCTTATCCTTGGTCACGCCACCCAAGTATAAGGCGTGGGTGGCTTATGGGTCCACACCATCAGAACGCAAATAAGAAAACTGTTTTGCCCTTCTGGCGCGCGAATGGCTTTAAATTCAACAGGTGTCACACAATGTACGGCTGCTCGATCGTACGACTGATTGTGGTGACATGACGTAAAAAAAACATCGGACTTCGAACGACGCCACTCAAAAGCATACATTTATGTTCAAAGCGGTTGCCTGCCAAGAAACACATGAGTGACACAAAAACCGACAGTAAATTACATTCGGACGGTGAAGTATCTCCTGACGAATAATGAACTGCACAGGAAGATCTATCCTGATTGGACACAACCACATTCTGGACTCTCAGTTCTTTGGGAGCATAGTGACATTCAATTCAAAGAACGCACTGTCGCATGACAGTGTAACCGTCAAGTTGTCTTGAAAACTTCCACCCCTTTGAGTCAAGGTAACAAGAATGGAAGATAACTGAGATCCATTTGCACAAAAGATGGGCACCATCATATCCAACTAATTTCTGTCATCGTGATACAATCGCAGTTCAACCTCCTGCATACAATGTACACAAAATAAACGACAAACTGTCCATTTCGAGGATAATGTTCTCGGAGATATTTCAGAGAACAGAAGTCATAACCTGCTACAGTTCTGGTGATCACTGATGATAAGACTTTAACGATCAGCTTCTTCATTTTGTGGAAATTTATTTCTTACAACTTATGATGGAGTATAGCCGATCAAAGAAACTGGACCTTTCCTCTTGATTGGCATTGGTTGCTACGCCAATAATTTCTAGTGGGCGGTTTTCAGTTTATTACACCACGACTTCCTGCAACTGTTGTACTGGATCTAAGGCTGTACTAGTGAAAACTGGTAGCAGACAATCAAAACTATCATGGACTGAAAGCCACGTTTGAGTATCGTTCGAAGAGGTTTTTTGCTAAGCTACTGAACAAAACTTGATCCTGAAAAGGCAAATTCTCCCATGCAAGGAACAAGGCGTGAGGAAAACACTTCACACTGATTTCCTAGCAGCAATAAGGTGCCAACCTTCATATGCAGCTTCACCCGTATTTCCGTCAATTTATACAATATCCAGTAGCCCATTTATCCATTACAGTGTCGCACTCTGCACAGTATTGGATGAAACGTCAAGCCCAGGTGCAAATTCAGCGCAGTATCTTTTGGAGCTGGCTACCATCATTTTTCACAGGCAATTATCAAAATGAAGTGGAGGATCTTCCACTGTAAGAGATACACCCCAGGTACACATCTCTAGACTCGAACCTTAAACACTACTCTCGACCATTTCTGTCTATTTCCAGTGAATCTGCGTCAAAAGTTGATTGTATGCTTCCGTATGTCTCTTTGCCTCATGTTCGAATTTTAACGCATAAAATGAGATAAGTGGAAAGCCACACCATTCTAAGTCAACCAAGAAATTTAAACGCCACCGGGAACAACAAATTTCGCTGCCTTACAAGCAAAAAGGCGAAAGCACGTAGAAAAAAAGATACACATTATACCCCTATCAGGAAATACCTCGGAGGAGAACGAGCATTAGTTCTCGGAGGGGAGAGGAGTTTAATCCGACTGACGGGAGTAACATGTAGAGAATAAGAACGTTACTTTATCATAACAGTGAAAAATAAAAATGCCCCATGGTTAACGCTGAGATCTCACGAAGATTTCTTGAAACTTCGAAGTATTACATAACGTCTGAAAGGAAGTACACTTCCTGGCGACCCTGGTTAACAGTTTACTGTGACAAATGCGCAGTAAGAACACACAGACGGTAGATCAACCATGGAGATGAACAACAATAACCCGACTAAAAGACAGAAAAACAGTAACTTGTGTCGCAGTCTGGCATTTGCTGCAGTGCATCCGTAGGATTACAAACAGGCTGGGATAGTGTCAGACCGTCTAGGTGTAGATAAGAGCCACATAACAATAATGAGAACTCAGGAACTCCCGTTTGGGGAGACAATATTATGACCACTGGAATTTTGACACAGCACTAATGTAAAGAAGATAAATAAGAGGAAGGTTGTTGGACAGAATGTCATTCATTTATTTACTGATTAAAGAAACCCCGAAAAGTTGACCGAACATTGTCTGTTTCTTCTTGTCTTCCGGTTGTTGATAAGATTTTAAATTGAAATCTTCGAGATTCTCTGTGCACTCACACTTTCAAGAAGTGCCGATAAGAGAGCATAGTTCACAACCTTACTGATCAATCGGTTGGTGTTAATTTGCCGTGATGTGGGGAACAAAACAACTGTTGAATAAGCCCTAAACGAGGTAAGTCAGATAATTGTATATAGGATATTAACTTGTCAAGATGTTGTGCGAATGGATTTATGTACTGTAATGTTACACTCTGAGGTTAACGTGTAAGCGACCTGGGTTTAGTCCGAAAAGATTAATGCACTGCTTCTTTCTGGGAAGGACCAGACTCATTTCCATTTCCAACCATTTTCTTTCGGCGTCCTAGAAGACTAGTTTCGTCAATGGAGGTGCCTAATGCATTCGGAAGAAACCAATATTAGATGGCTAATACAGAATATCAGGTAACTTTACATGACGAATCCTCACGACACTGCGGGTGAGTACGTTCAGGATGTAGGTTATTTCAACATACAAATTACATAAGCTTTCCGAATTAACCGAAAAAATTAACAGCTACTAGTATAATTAAATTTATTTTCAAAAAGAAAACGATTAAATATAAATGCACAGTGTACTATACGAAAAACAGAAACATCATCGTCAAAACAATTACCATTGTAAACATAGAAGAAGAATTCACATTTACATGAAGGGCGTGATAATTCTGACGCAGTTCATACTCTTTTGAATGTACCCAGTTGAAAACGACTTAATTTGTCACGTGTGGAACGGCGCAGAAACAGATTGATACGATCAAAATAATGGAAAAACCTGTTCGAAAATAGATAAATGTAAACATTCATATTAAAGGTGATCAGCATTCACTAACAAGCAAATGAAGCAATTTCACAGAATGATAACAAACGCCAACGGACAAAATTAGGGTAGTAGGTCAGAGAGTAAGCAATTTACCATGATTCATTCAACATCCCGGTGATGTTAAGTTTGTGTATCAGGGCACAAAAAAGGTCTACCAGATTAGGAGTCAACACATTACATTCCCACATTTTCCTTTTCGGCTTGTCTTTAAACTTAGTGCTGTTATAGGCAACAGCGGCCGCGGCACATAAGGATGCGATGAACATCGCAAAGGTTATACCTTGCTGGCGAATACATCAGATGACGGTATCTTCTCGCTTGATCTGGACTAATGAGAACTGCAGACTGTATTTTGAGCCTCAAGTAAAGTGCAAAGGTGTGCCGTTCTATCAAATATGTTGGATGAAAGAAAGATACAAAATGAAACTTATGTCATAGGACTGAACGTGACTTCGTATGGTAATGCTATTCTGTATCCGAGCGGGGTGCTATAGATGAGGCTTAGTCGTCAACATTACAATAAAGTGATCTCGGATCACTCACCGTCTGGATGTGGACATCTCTTGTTTAGTCACTTCACCTGAAGCAATCAGACGCAGACATGGCAGGTAGTCGCACGCCAGTTCCCTGCGACCACGGATCGGATTTGGAACCAAATGTCGACTTCCCACTCCAGCCTGAGCCAGCTCCGAAATTAGCCGCGTTGAGTATGAGCTAAACAGAAAGACGGTGGGAATCATACCAAGGATAAATATGTTCTTTTTGTATGAGCTTACTGAAACAAAGTAAGTAGTGTAAACATAATCTGTGATCCCTAGGCTTGAAACTTCAGAACACACAATTGACACTAAAAGGATAAGTACGGGCTGTTGCATAAAAACATGCTGATCGATTAAACAATAGAGAGGTTCGGTTGAAGAAGTCAAAGATCAAGCGGTAACAACACAATCAGCTTTAAGTGGAAAAGTTTCGCCCTAACATTCAATTAAGTTCAGTTCGCTTCACGTAGTTTAACGAACCAACCGTTCGTGGAATGTCTAATCTTTCGTGGGCTGGAGAGGGGCAGATTATCTCATGGAAAAACAGAGGAGAAAGGAATTTTGGAGCTAAGAAAACAACGCTCAGACTTCCAGACAAACAATAATGGGCAAACTGTGCACAACTCACTCAGTATACGGACTCGCGTTCATTTCGGTCGGCGTCTCATGCACTGAAGGCATAGAGATCTCAGGCAAAATGGACATCAGCTCTCGCTCAAGTGTTGGCAATCGGGAATGCGCAAGACCAAACAGAGTGTTCGACCAATGGCGTTCGATCTGTTCTGAAACTTGATCAAATGGAGCGATCGGGGCCAGTAGATTCGCCATGACCGGATTTACTGTGACAGTGTGAGTTGATTTTGTGCATGGACCGGTCTGACTCAAGCGGGAGACATTAGCAGTGGAACAGGACGGAAGAGAGGCAGTGGAAGATGTCTGATAAACAGTGTCCTCTGTAAGCATGTCAGTTTTTTCCGACGATGTAGATGACGACCCCGATGACAGATCAGTAAAATCAAGGATGTGAGTAGTGTACGATCGGCTGAGACTTGAGGTGAAGAAATCAAATATAGATTGTTGGCGGACAACATGATGCAGTAAGGTCAAACAGGAGCGCAGCAGACTACAGAGTGGGACGGAAGGCGGCTGTGTTAATTTGGTTACGAATGCAGGACGTTCTAAATCCGGTGGTTGTACAGAGGGCTGTAACAGAAACAGTATAACGAATGTACAATCATGTGACAGAATAGAAGATTCACATGGAAAAATTGACATTCCTGATCAAATAAAGTTGTTAAGACGACGATAAGTATTAAAGAAACCAGGTCTTGATGACGTACTTTTACGTTCCATGATCTAACCTGTAGTCCAGTAACAAGACTAGGAAGCTCAATTATTGTGGACAGAAATGTAAACGTGTGGGCGTCAATATAAACCACATGGGAATCTGCAAAGGTAAATTGATTTCCATTTTTGTAGCACAAAGTGTTCACCGCTAAATGACGTAGCTGTGCTGCGAATCCAAACATATTCTAACGCGTTGAGAAATGATGAGAGTTAGCTGAAAAATGCGACCCGTGATTAGTGATCAATATAGTGGGACAACCAAACTGGGCGACCAACCGTTCTAAAAGTGTTCGTGCAACGGTGTTTGACGAGTAATCTGACATTCATATGGTTTTGGGCCAACATGTTCTAATACCCAGGGCTGGATACTACGAGACTCTGGACGAGAAAAGTCGTAGCAGCCGAGGCTCGACCATAATCGTTTCGGTGGTGGTCGGTATTTCTAACTTTAATTTATCACCAGATCTGCAGATTTATTTTAATCGTAGCTACCAGACGCATGAAACAATGTGCTTCTTAGATTTGAAGTATAGATGAGCGTTATTGTATGCAAGTGACAGTAAGCTGTGAGATTAATCCAGCTGTTGAAGACCAGTCGCTAAGAAATCCTGTTCAAACATTAGACGAAAACACTCATAGATTTCACATACAAAGTACCTGATCCATGGGAAGTGAGGCTTAGACTAATGTTTTCCTGACAGTAACGAAAGAGATGACAAAGAAGACGGAAATAAATATCAGGAAAGTCAGAGGGGAAGCAAGATGAGCAGTGAATGCGAGTATACTGTGATATTCGAGGACGTTTCCAATCAGCAAAAACGTTTGCTTTCAAATATGCAGGTGATATCTCACAGGCGTACTTCATGAAGTAGTTCAGATTCCTACAGTCTGTGGGTTTATCTGATCTTTGATACGTTCCAACCGTCACTAATCTCGGCGTAACGAAAGTCAACATTCGTCATATTGCGTAAACAGTGCATAAAGTAGTCATCACCAATTGTTGTACTTTACTAGAACAAATAAAATAGCATACACACATAAGCTCTTCGCACAAATATCAGTAGTAACACTAAAAGCTGACGAAGTGGTGTTCGTTATTATCGCAGGCACTCCAGTGGATACGCTTTCGGGGACTGCCTATAATGAAAAAAACGGGGTCACAAACAAACCGGTCTCTGGAAACCACTTTGAAACTGTCACCATAATTATCAACAGTAACACATTACAAGCTGATATGACAATTACCTACCAAACAACCGTGAACAGAAGACAGCCTCCGTGGAAACGAAAAAGAAGGGGAACAGAACATGAAAATATACGTCTGAACCAAAACATTTAACATCGACCTTCTTACTTCCTAGAAATAAATAACCAAATCACAAGTGAGAATCAGATAATCCGTGTAGGATAGTTGACTTCCAAGCGACTCTCACTGCTCCGCCTCATTAACATTAACACAATCCGTAGAGGACGCGTCGACAACAAACGCCTTACGATCAGCCGAATTTAGAACAATTTGGGGGTGAACGATATCACAGCACTCATTAGCCCAAAATTTAAGACTGGCGTTCTGTTGTCTATCACAAGGTGAACATAGTAGCAGAACACAGAAACACGACCAAGTATGAAACTTCAATACATCAGTCGTATATGGTTACCACCAGAATCAAACAATTGACAAAACCTGAAACCTAAGCAAAGTTCAGATATGATGAGTGGAAAAGGCCAACACACCTATGTTAGAAGAGATTCAGAAGAAACGTTCATTGAAGTTGGACAAGTTGGACATCAGAAATGTCGTGACATTAGTTCGCAGATACTTTATTATCGTTTGTTATGTGGCTTAGGCGAATCGCATAATGTTATCCAAAGTGTCCCACGATTTATTGTCGCAGCCAACATAACACCGGAAAGGAAAATGGTCCCAGTACAGAGTAAGCCTCTTGAGGTCATGAAGAGCATCTGATGATGTACTTGGATATTTGAATAACGGTCGATTGAGGAACACGTAGACGTTGCGGATTGACAAAAATTTTCCAACATCATTAGAACACGAAAACTGGTAGATGCAAGCATTTCGTATTGACTCATCAGTACCAAATTTATGATAACATGAAACGGTTTGCAGAGGCTGTCGCAATCAATCGACTGAAACCGGCCCTGTGTGGTCAGAAACAATTGTTCGTGAACTTGACCCTGCCTGGATTTAGTGACCTTTCCTAACACATCAATTGACTATCCACTCAACCCACCACTAAGTGTTCGATATAAAAAACCGTTTCATGTTATTGTAAATTTGGTACTGATGAGTCAATACGAAATGCTTGAATCTACCAGTTTTCGTGTTCTAATGGTGTTGTTCAAAATTCTGAAAGGAACGAACTGTTTCAAAAATTTTCCAACCAACACAGAAAAAACCAGGTCACAGAATTTAATTTGAGGGCTCATCAGTAACTGGAGTCTAGCCGAACAGTTTGAGCACAACATGATTCACATTTCAGCATGACCAAAAGATTGGCTATCGCTAATGGTTCTGACTATTAGAAGTAAGCCTTGCATTATAACAAAAAGTAAAGTTGTTCGGAAGTACTTTCTCCGAGTTAACAGAATGAAAACGGTGTTGAGTTTCACGAGTAGTTATAGTAAAAACCTACTATATGGTGCCTGTTCACCTAGGTACTCAGAAATAATGACAATAGGACTTGCAACCCCATCATATCTGAGTGACGAAAGTTTGTTGTTAGTATTGCCGTCAGGAAGATGCACCACTGTAAGCTTATTATTAAACATATACTACACTACCTGGAAAGCAACGATCAAATTGTCTATCATCAAAATTCTTGCGTACATATGAGTATCTACTGTAAAATCCCATTGATACACTAAACTTGTCTCTGAGGACATTCAAGGCTTTCGAGTAAATCTAGCCCGAAGTGTTACTGGATAAACCAAATGCGTGCAAACCTAACTCGAAACGGATAGCCTAGATTGATACTTGCTTACAGAACAGTTCACAAAGACTAAACCAACTTTTGCCATCAAAAGGTGAACAATAGTATTCTGCAACCTTCAATTATTAAACTCTTCCGGTTTATGATGCAACATTAATACCTGTTACCCACAGGCCTTTCTGATGATGTTAACACCCAATATTCTGCGCTTGAGCTCCTCTTATCAATTTACGAATTGCCTAGCAATGTTAATACCAGTAAGTTGGAGAGACTGTCAACCAACAGACATTGATCCACTAACCAGTTGCATTCTGGACTTATACACCTCGTGTTTTGTTAAATATTGGTCATAACGTTTATCGATCTAACAGACGCAGCCCTACACTAGGCTGTTGGATACTCGCGTGTTGTGAGAAATCGGGACGACAAATTGCACACCTCGCAAGTAGTCTCCTCTACAAACCAGAAGTTCATCTCTCCTTCGAATACATTCCACACATGTGGAGTGAAGACCCCCAATATACGGTTTACTGTTAGATCATGTTGAATGCCTTGTTGAAGATCCATCAGAAACTTCCCACTATCAATCTCTAGTCTACTGCCTGACTTGCTTTTGTCAACTGCTTTTACCAGAGTTAGTGCCCACCTGAACTGACTAAATGAACTTCTACTCCACTTCAACAGCTTTATGCTTCAATACAAACTCAGTCGTTTAAAACAGGTCTGAGTTCGCATTTTACAGTAAATCCAAGACTGAAAAGTTCCCTTCCAAGTCCTCGAGAACTTTCCAAACTTATCCAAATGTCACTTTGAACTAAATTTATGATGAGGAGACCTACCATGCACATTCATACATACACACTTGCACAAAATTGACAGTTGATTGTGACTTCACTACCGTTATTAGATATTAAAGTTACGTTCATCTGAATAATATTTTGATCCTAAAGAGTGAAACAGAGGAAGAAAAAAGATTGCCGGAAAAACTTAACTAGATCCTGCATAACCATTCGGTTCCAGTTTTCCCTCGATGAGCTGAACAAAGTCTCACAGTAGCCTTTTCTCTAGTATTATTTAACATTGTACACTTACGCAATTTTAGCAGGCTTTGCAGCCTCGAACGTTTCGCATTCAAGTTTACTAGCACCAGTTTCAGAGTTCCCTACTTCTTTTACAACGGTATAATGTCTGTTTCCTCTTTCTGGTGCTTCATTCCTTCGCTCTCCTCGTTGTAATGGTATCCGTTTCTGACACCGGATCCACACGAGAGCAGTCAGCTGGTGGTGGGAACTGCTGATATCATCACCAAGAGAAGTCAGCCGTTTCGCAATGAAGTTGTCTTTCCACGGTCTTTCGATGAGAGTTACCGAGACACTAAAGCCGCGCTCATTAGCTGCCTGTCCATGAGAAAGTAGTACTTTCTGAAGTGTCTTCCACAATTCATTGTATTCGTTACTTCAGTCGTGTGTGAGTGGAGTTGATAATCAAGTTCATGTGCTCCAACTATACATTCCAATTTTTTGGACTCAGTACAGTCACATCGAAAGAGATAATCCGAAACCTAGAAAACTGTCCTGTTCGAGAATCACAGTTTTCCATTTCATTCGACCTGTTCCACAAACGATGGCCAATGCATCATTCAGATCATCGTGCGCTTTGGTTTTACGGTTGAGAACAATACCTTTGGTGGTAATTATTGTGTTCGCTCAACGGAATAGAAATTAGCATGATATTTAAGCCTAAGACAACCAAGGCACAACCGGTTGATGAAGAATAACAACTGCTGGTTTTCGTTTGGCGGACAGAATAGAAAATACATTTTTGGCCGGCACTAAAAGTATACTGATGAAAACCGAACAAGGCACTGTTGTAATTTCTTACGTTTCACAAACCTAAGAAAGGTATTCCGGTTTTCCAAGTTTGTCGGTGCCTTGGAAATATCACCTTACTTTTTCCAAATTCTCCCCATCTGTGGCATTTGTCGTCAGCCGACATACTGTGATTCGCTGTTAATCTATCATTCTCGGGAAGTTCATAGTTAGAGATTCCCTGTATGTCTTAATATCCCTGCATTATCACAGTTTCACAACTGAAGAGGCGATGTCAATAAGAGCTATTTAATATCCGTTACTGGGGTTCATTACGTTTCATTTTAACCTGATAGTGAAAGTGTTTAGTCTACAGGTTTATTTGTAAGCTCCTTAGAGAACAGTGTGATCTTACAAGGACAAAACGGTCAAAAATGGAGTATCTTAAGATACAGCAAAAACTGATAGACCGAAAAACGTCCGACAAAATCTAGTTGCGCTAGCGTACCGTAGCTTTTAAGCCGATATATCATAAAAATGACAAACACACACCTGTACAGACAATCACTGCCAACTAAAAGTTTCAGCATGGTACATCGTCTGTATCCTACACGGCAAAAGGTTAGTCAAACAACTGATAAGAAAATTTTAATAAATAGGCCATCCTTCGCGAACACTTGTCGAAGTCGACAAAACCGCCAGACAACTGTAAAAGTTGAACGTGAATTGAATAGTTTGCAATCACAGACAAATAAAGTCCACCGGTGGACATTAAGAAAATTAACTTACAGGTTTTGGTGAGATACACGGTGTGGTTTCGTCAGATGCGTCTCTGAATACGTCTGCCAGATCATTTAACATCGACGTAACCGGTGAAACGGAGGTTGATGAGACGGATTGTTCAGTAGATAGCTGTAAGGAGCAGAGCCGAGGGCACAGTTTGCGTACACTGTCCAACACATCTGAGTAGAGCATTGATGGATTTTCAACCAATGCGTCATATGATTCGACCGACTGTGATGAAAACAAAACACATATAGTGCGAAGGGAATAAAACCGGAAAACATTATTCGAAACAGCAAGGTGGTAACGACACACTGCGATCAACCACAAGGTGATGAGTTCAAATCCTGGATGCTTCGACTGATCCTGGGTCGGACTGAAGAGTCCGACAGTATCTGCTGTACATCAAACTTGGGTTGTGGCATGACAACGAAGAGCAGGCGTTACACAGGCGGAAACAATAAACTCAAACTATGGTGAACAACCACTCAATGAATTATTGAACAATGCACCACACAAGAAAACATACAGAAATTAACGGTACGTAAATTATAATCACGCTGCCACACACTGTTTAATCTAGGTTTGACTATGACAAGGCATTGAACTTTACTTGTTTCACGGCGACCAGCAAAATTCTGTCATCGATGTACAACACAAAAAAAAACCTGTAACCCACAACTGGCTTCCATCGATCACATGAAGACAGTCGGATGTGACCAGATTAAGTAGTGCGAGGAACATCGGCTAAATACTCCATGGAAATGGTCATTAAACTGCTGAGGACGGCACGTTCCAGAATGGAAACGTAACTGTCATGGCAAGGTTGAACCACACTGATTATTAATGCTCAGTGCAAAGACCATACACTTGCACTTAATACAACCACTCACTATGCTCATTAGGTAAGTGGGATCATCTGAGGTCTCATAATTACGCGTCGTACAGCTGTACATTGTGGGGAGCTCAGACTAACTGTAAACTGAAGGGTGACAGACGATATGACAATCATCAACTCAAGTTGTGTTCCTGTAAAGTAGCCCTTGGAATCATTAGCCACGCTTGTGAAAATGCTCCATTTCAAATGGTCTACGTCCATTCCTCTAATACATGAACCAAAATTCACATCTTAGTTTCCTTGATAAACTGAACCCATTACTTAGATCATTTTGGGAGTGCAACTATTCTCGTCCTGTAGTGTTATATCTAGCACTGTTGAAGAGCTGAATAGTAACCTAAGCGGATCGCCTGACAAATAAGTGACATGGCCTATTGGTAAACAGTAAATAAGTGTGATCATCTGTACTGTCCAACAGTATATCTTCTTGGACACACAATTGGAAACCCTGTTATATACATGATTTTTGGAATTTTGCAAATCGACAAGAAGATTTTACATGTTGAGAAGTAGCCCTCAGTAATGGATTTAAACGACGCCATGTAGTCTCGGGATTCCCAATGAAAAGGTTGCTTCAACGTTGCAGATGACCAAATTGGTTTATGTCAACCATACAAGACGAACACTGTGCAAGCGAAGGAAGTGTTGAATGAAAGTGTCCTCAACAGCGTTTAAGTTTTTTTTAAAAAAGGTAGTCATTTTGACATAGATCCACAAGGACCGTTTGGTAGCGAATGGTCCACACGTTCAAAGTGACAATGTACAGCAACTTTCAACGCGTCGCCGTCGGCTACCGTCTTGAGGTGAAGTGACACCTACAAGGTCCATGTCATAAGTCTTCTCGTTATAAAATTGTCTAGCAAAAAATCTCCCCTTTCGTATTGTGTTTGTGTATGTAGATACTGACCTGGTGTACAAAAAAGGGACACAAATTTTTTTATTATTACGTGAAATAGCGCTATCAATTAACTGCAGGATTCATAAGAAAGAACATAGGTGAGAATAAGCCAATTTGATTTCGGGAGCTATTCTGCTTCAGTTAGGTCAAAGCGCAAATAGTAACGTCGTGAATCTTCGGCCCAGCCTACTGGCTGAACAGCAGTTTCGCCAAGAGCATATTAGTAGCCACATGATAAGCTTTGTCAAATAATCCATTCAGAAGCCACAATACAAAACATTTCCAGACAAAAAATACTGCGGTTGTTACGGTTTTTCAAACGGATTCAAATACGGGACAGTATTTCAACACAAGATGCGACCAAGTGTTTGAAATATAGGATACCAAACACCGGTCTCGAGTATCATCAACGATAGGACAACGCGGACATATGCAATTGAAAGGATGATGATTAATGAGGTACGCTTTTACGAACAAACTGGTCAGTACGATGCTCAGCCAAAAATGTACAGAGCTTTTTCCTTTGGAACAAGTATGATAAACAACCTTTGGTGAAACAACTTAGACTAAAAGAAGCACAAGCTCTAATTTCAACAACGAATAATTTATTGCTGCATAGAATGCCTAGACCTTGCCAGCCAATCAACTCAATTCTAGTTTTTCAGGAAAATCAATCTAGCATTACGAGTATTTTATGCACAGCCTTCCAACTGTCGTCTGAGATGCTTTCGGAAATGATATTCCTAATTTTAAAAAATTTTGCCATTCGTTCATTAAGTAATGAGGATTCCGGGATATATTTTGTTAAAAGTGTCATTCACCACTAACGTTCTGGTAACGAACTTTAATCAAACACGTGACCATCAGTCAACCACTGACAGGCCACGTTATAAAAGCAAAATAGTCCCTTATTTCAACTGTACACCTTAGTTTTCACCATCATTAAAGCTGCCTTGCTGACCAGATTGATAATGGTCAATTTATAACCCAGTTTGGAAGTACGTCTGGATTGGAAAATTTTCCACTAAAAAAGTACCCATTTTCATTTCTAGTTTTAGTTGAACATACGGTCTATGTGGAAAATTGGAACGACGGTCCCATCACGCAAAAAATCCGATCAACTGCTACATTTCTGAGCTCCATATGTGCTACTTCTGAACCCGAAACCCATTTATCGTAGCGATCCTCAAGACTGTCGACATAAGTTTAATACTGATCTCTTCAGGAACATTCTTTTGTACACTAGTGATATTGTATCTGTCATCCAATGGAATGTACGTCTCTGTAATCTATTGGAACTCATTCAGCCAACAGGCAGTATCTCCATAAGTGTTATTATTATAGTCCATTATCGCAGTGATGAGGCATCCACCACTTGTTGTTGTAAACAGCAAGGTATAACTGCACAACCCGGAGTGGTAAATCAGATGGGAGG
This sequence comes from Paragonimus heterotremus, assembly GCA_013368495.1. NCBI lineage: Eukaryota > Metazoa > Platyhelminthes > Trematoda > Plagiorchiida > Troglotrematidae > Paragonimus > Paragonimus heterotremus. The sequence goes on along the minus strand of LUCH01005409.1, from coordinate 25,231 downwards.
ATACTTGTGACAACGCGGTCCTGAACGACATCCGCTGGTAGCATGAACAATTCTCAAGCATTAGGCTAACGCGAACAATCCCCTCCAACTGAAGCGTCATATGCTCTAAAGCAACCACAAGTTCTACTTATAGGAACAACATTACACACAAGACTTTATATACAAGACAATACACTTGTAATAAATAGAATATAAAACTGTATTCCTACATTCATTTTTGTTTTCTCTTGAAAGGAGGCGTTATGGCTTAACTTTTAGTCTACTCGCCACTTATCTGTAATTACTTCTGGCCATTTTAGTGTCCGACGGGACAAACAGAGCTTTACGAGCCTGCATACTATTTTGAACAATCTCACTAGTCAATCCAACACAATCTTTTGGGATGGAAACCAGGCAAAACACGGGTGCATCGTTCCACCGTTACAATGGAATTCATTCTGGCTGAACAATCAGCCAATTTCGCAACTTAGTGGAAACGCGTGGCAATAGTTCGGGACCTACAAGTTTAGAAAAGTGATGCACCAAGTAACTCATGCTACTATAAACTCTGTAGCTATGGGTCTTCATGAAATTCATGTGCCCATTACACGTTTTACCTGCTAACTATTTTGTTCAAACAAATGAAAGGAATTAAATGTTCCAAAAAATCTCGGACAATCCGTTGGTTACATGTGCACACTAATCAGTAACAAAGCTACACCGGTTTAAGTATTTAAAAGGACATATAATCCACTGAACGGTTTTCCATCGTTTCTTACAATAAGTAGACGGATGACTCGAGAAGAATGGAATTACTAACTAAACAATAGGGACAGTAACTGTGGTGTGTCACGATCGATCCCATTCACGGATAAGGTCAGATAATAAGCAAAAAAAGTATGATTATCACAACGTCGATTAAGTTACAAGATTAGAAGACACCCAGTTCCGTATGTCATCTACCGAGCCTTGGTATGCTGTTGCTGTCACTCAATCGAAACTAGCTGAATTCCAGATAGTTAGCAGTTGCCTGTTTTAAAATAGTAAATGTCTCATTCTGTTTATCAAAGTTTTAAGTAACTAGTTTGCAGCCCAACATTTTTCGAGTATCCTGAAAGACAAAGAGGATAATCAAGCAGACGTCTTCGAGATCTCATCAACATACCAACATATGAACCATGCAGTTTAAGTGTAAAATTTAGTCTTATATGAATAGATAATTCGATCGGTCAACTTAAGGCATGAGTAACTGATCGTGGGCAACAGTGGGGTGTGAACGGATTGTTTTTGTGCTGATTCATCATCATCTTGGCAGCCATGAGCCTAACCAAAAGATACTGTGGCTCGGGCCACCGCTCACCTCAACAGTGACGCGGAATGTTCTAGAAGAAAACAATACTAAGAAAGTCAAAGTTGATAACAGGAGACTAAGAGGATGAACTAGAAATGGTATGAATACAGGTACGCCATTGACTGCAACACATCGCCATCTCGGATAGCATCTATAAACAGCGGTGTGAGTGATCATGAGGACCCCATCCAGGTAGGCGACACCTACCCACTTGGCTCAATGGAGCAGTCAGGATCTTCATATTTCGTGACCACGTTATTGGTTGACCACCACGCGGTTTTACCCAACTGTTGGTGGCCTCAGCATATAATGCCCGGTACGGTAAACGATCAGATGGCATACGAAGTACGTGACCCAACCATCTCAAGCTGTGCGGCGTGAGTAATTAACCTATTGATCGTGCCTGCCGAAAGTCCCAGAATAAGCACCGGCGGACGGCCGCATTGCCCACGTGATCAGTCCACTTAGTATGAGCTAACTGGCGGAGAGAACGATAGTCAAACACAGCAAGCCTGTTAGTATCTTCATTGTGAACAGGCCTAGTTTCTAAACCATAGAACAAAATGGAACGCACACAGGCATTATATACCCTTCCTTTCAGCGACAACCGAACCTCTTTTCGACGCCACAGATGACGCAGTTTGGCAAAGGCAACTCGTGCTTTTGCTATCTTCGCTGATATCTCGTCAATAACATTACAAGCTGACGAGATAGTGCTACCCAAATATGTGAAACTGTCCACAGTCTCAAGCGGATTACCTGTAATTAGGTGACTGCGTGGTTAGACGTCTAAAATGGATGCTGCTGCAACCTGGGATATTGTGGCTTTATCTGCCTTCCTCTCAAAACAAATTCACCAGCATAACCGTCTTCTCGGAGTACGTCAATTAAAATTTTCAGTTCGTTAACAAGGACACTGTCTGATCACAGGTCTCTTAGTTCGCCAGTGAGGTAACAAACCAAGCTATATTTCTATATGATAAAAAACCGTGAAGGTTACTGCATTTCTCATTCGACTTTGACTTAAAAGACACAGAAAGCCTGTAAAGGCCACCTTGAAAGCGAAAACACTACTATTGTGCGGGCGACAGAAGTGCACCTCACACACACTCAGACCACTGACTGAAAACGTCATCCGAGATGGCAACGCAACGCAGTCAATCGGGTGCTTACATCCACACCACTTTTAGTTTTCCCGCCCAGCCCTGTCTGATCAATTTTTATTCTTTTTTAGTAAAACAATGTCTTCTTCCGGATTATTCCATATAATTAGTGTAGCAAGCGACTGCCCAACCAACAGTTGTGAATTAATGACACAATGACAAGTTTCGTTGCTCATTTTCCAGTCTTCTCACGGAAGAATCAGCACACAATGAGTTTAAAGCTGCATGCTGATACCCTTATTTCTTTTGGCTAACCGTTCTACCTCTGGTAATCGAAGTGTGACTTACTGTGTTTGGCTGTGTCCTTGTAACAGACGTAAGCCACTGGAGTTGGTTGACAAGACGCCTCACATCAATTTGAGTGAGTGATTCAGGCAATAAATCCATATTACCACCTATATCCAATCGGTAAGCGTTCCCTCTGTGCAGCGACAATGCGGTTCGCGTATCCAGTTCAAAACCTTCGGCAAGACACACAAGTTTCAGATATGGAATGACGAGATTCTGGCCAAAAAAAGAAAGCGGAATGAGAATTAAAAGATGGCAATAGACCTACCACTTGTGTATATACTGTGCATTGCAGTTTAAATGATAAAACCACGACCAGGTATTATCAGATTTTTGGAAATCTCGATCGGATTTATCAACGGATCTTGCACATTCACCCTTGATGATCAGTATCGCCGATTGAGCACCGGATTTACGTTGATATAACAGAATAGGAAAATATGCAGTTTGGGAAAAAATTGGACACATTTGTAATGTTGTTAAGAGAACAGCCTTGCGATATTTACAGGGTAACTAGGAGGCTGTTGAAAATATCCGAAAAAGAATAAACGATCAATATCTAATGTGGAATTATGGTTGCAGATAGGTAGGACAACTCAATCTCATATCCGTGTGAACAGATAATTCGTATCAGGCAACCTACTAGGGAGGGCTCACGGACGTGGTAGACACAGGCAGGGATGGGTAGGTTGTGAAGCAGAGCCGGGTCTGAACAAGTGAGAACCAGTGGGCGACGGGCTAGCTGTAGCAAATTGCTTAATGCAGACCAAAACCCGCGATCGCTATTGAACAACACATCGGCCTTGAAAAATGGGAAACCAGCAAGAAAAAAGTCAACAAATCCGATTGGCGTGAACGCAGAATACAAAGTAACATGATGTAACTAGGTTGAAACAAACCATTGAGGCAGATAAGCAACTGTTAACAAAATTTTGGTCACATGAACAACTGGCAAACATGTACGTAAAGCGTGTCTCACTATACACGTGTGGATTGCAACATGAAAACACTGGTAATCTACGATACAGTGTATGCAATTCCTAGTGGAACAAATGGATGTGGTTCATTTTCAAGTATGTAGACATGCATCGCAAAATCGTGTTACTAGGAGCAGCAAGGGGTAAGAGGTTTGCGTAAGTGACGTAACAATTCTGATGCGATGAGCGACGACCAATCACAACTTCGTGTCATTTGTCCCTGCATATATATATATATATATATATATATATATATATATATACGATAGACTTTCTCAAGAGACCACTACAACAACCCACAAAAAATGGTTTCTTTTGGAAGGTAGTCTCTCTTGGGTTGGGAAACATCCTAAGCCATCGAAAGTATACAGGACACTAATAAGTAACACTTCATTAGTTTGAGAAATAGTATGTTAAAACTGTTGTAGTATAGTGTAACTCATCACCAGACATCACGTAACTGATCATGCAATTTTAGACAATTCCCAAGAGTTTCTGAATGATGACAGCAAACAAACACAGATTATCCACGTAAAGCATTTCCTCATCATAAACAACGAGCAGGTTAACGAGGGTATTCTCAAATGTTTGATGCTTCTGGTCTGGCAGGAATTGCGGGTTGTAGAAGGTTAACAAAAATCAGTCGGAACACCACATATCTATATTTCAAGTGATGCCTGAAACTCTAGCCAGCTAGTAACCCATTCATCCGACCCACTGGAAATCAATGAAGCTGTGCATGTCGAACGAAAAACTCAAATGAATGTGATGCCTCTTTGAAAGGTTAAAAGGAGACTACTCCATGATCCTCATAGTGAAATCTGCGTTGAGCTGGTCGACAAGCTTGCAAAAAGGTACAACCGGACAACCGGCAACAAAACCCGAACACACATTGCACTACGTGATCATCAGAGGTTCACGAGATGTTCACGTAGTAACCGTCTCGCATTTTCACTCACTCTATAATGTGGGTGTGGGTTTTCCGAATTAACCTTCGTCCTGAGTTCAATATCGAATGAGTACAACTTGAGGGGGCTTAACGAAGTATGGATAAAATCACGAAATTAAGGAACAGGTTCGGATTATTCTCTTCGGTGCTACTCACAACGGAACGGTTGTTTGGAATGACAGATAACGAGTTAATTTTGAAAAGTTGAGTGGAAAAGCACAAACGAGTGAGTCTACGGTGTAAGCATTTCCCCAATACTATGTGACAGAGATGCTGCCTGAGAGTAAGCTTTTGTATGATCAAATGAAAGAGGTGAGCTGATCTTACTAACCGATCTCGATTTTCTCCTACTGTTTTACC
>LUCH01005408.1:11099-33006 GCA_013368495.1 Paragonimus heterotremus | reverse complement strand
ACGTATGCAGCTCATACTTGAACAACACAAGAAATATTGTGGTGGGCTGTTAGGCAAGAAGTACTAGATTTCCAACTATCGGTGGATTACCTCAACACAGGGGAGAGGTGAGTTCAAAAACCCACAGCGAGCAGACGGAGGACGGCGTGGGCCACCGGATGAATCACTGCTCGGCCGGATCGGACTAACGGGCGAGATGTGGCAGCCGAAATAGGATGGATGACCAAATTGGAGGTGTGATTATTCCAGCCTTGCAGGAATATCTCGACACGGCCGTGGAGTACGGTCAAAGTCCGCAGTGGATAGACGGAGAACAACACAAGCGACCGGACAAGTCATTGCTCAAGAAAACGGACCAACAGACGAAGATTGGCCGGCGGAAAACCTCCGGATAGTAGACGCAGATCACACATATAGAACGGACAGATGTTCCCACGACGCACGAAGGGAAACGGGTGGGTATTGCGGACTGGAATTTTGACACAAAGTCGCAAGCGCGCGTGTGACATGGTAACTAGCGAGTTGGACAATAAAAATTTTGCTTTATTGGACGTTTTTTCGCTACAATATTACATCTTAAAGGATATAACAGTTATCAGTTTAAGCTAATGAAGATCGACTGAGTGGTGGAGGTGTATTTGGTCAGTAACGCAGTTTCAGATCAGACTGAGATTACCAGGATTTACTTCAACAGCTTCGAAAACGTTGGACAGACAGTTATTATCAGAAGACAGTTACGCGTAACAAATGGTCAGATATACTCCAAAATGCAATAATAATCGACGTGACGGGATTTCTCAGGACTGAAAGAAGTTAGAGGCGAAAGAAAAGAAGCTGGATCCGTTTGTTTCGTTAACAAACTGATGTGCTTTCTTGAGTTCGTTTAAATCAATATTGATGAACTGTTCTCCCGGTTTAAACACAACAGTAGTGTTATGGAAACCCACTAAACTGTCTAGTACAAATAGCCAGACAGCCACTAACCCGTTTGTAACACTGTAGCTATTAGGTTAGTTTTAACATATTTCAGTGACTGAACCAATTTGTCTACTTCTGACTAGAATTCCTGGCAAACGGAAAAGTTGAAGAGAATTCCGGCAATGGCATTTTGTAAAAATCATATGAAATTTCAGACAAAAAAACGTTCATGAATTTTCAAAAATTCTTGACAGATTTGACACATCGAACTGCTTGGTATTTCATTAAAATGCTGACAGACATTCAGCCGTTCAACACCCCAAGATTGTTCGTTCAAACTGCCCACTTGTCAATTTTGAAAAAGTCACTCTTCTGGGCACGAAACACCGCTATGGCTTTTGCACTAGCTGGGACGTGAATGCCAAGTGTCACTTGCCTCTGCGCACCCCCGCGTGCACTTCTGCCTCACAGAGTGTTATTTACCAGTGTTCTAAATGTTGAAATCCCTTGTTGACGTGTGCAGATATAGAACTTTCCAGCCGGATAGCTAGTCACTTGAATTTAAATGAACCTAATCCAACTCCGTTACCTTTCGTTTCTGCACGATGGTTTCGTTGTTAATGCAATTATTGACAAGATTGTTGTTGTTGATGAGGATGAGGATGATGATGACGATTGAATTGGTGGTTAAAACTTTCGCCGGTGCCATCATTATCGTCAAGCTGAAAATGTACTAGTATAACAAACCCTTAAATTTTGTCATTTCACAATTAAGTTCCACGTCTTCATACCAGGTAGGTGACGTATGATCTCGTACAAACAGCGGAGAACTAGATAAGTGTTAGACTTCATTTGTAGAATCGTTACCCCAAGTCTGTTGTATTATTCAAGCTAATGCGTTCCACTGTTCATCGTTTCTTGTATTGACTCTGAGATGTCAACTGAGTCGAATGTAACCTTCACATTTTGCTAACTAATATATAGTTATGGTGTACTATGACTGTGTACGTCCTTCAAAGACGAATCGAGAAAAGGTGGCTAAACTGCTGAATATGGCAGTCGATCTTTGGTTGTTTGTTGATGTGACTTCAATCTTTTCACAAACGTTTTACTACAGTTTGTTTCAACACAAACAGGAAAACATGGTCCTGAAAGCTTTTGTTGTATAGAATACACTTCCTGTAAATCAATTGTTTTGTTTTATCGATTATGCCGTTTGTTTTATTTTACTGTTTTTCTTCTGTTTCCAGATTTCAAATTAAAGGACGATGCCACAGAGTAAATTAATTCATTCGTAATGTGATATCTATTCACATGTATATTATAGTTTTGCGACATAAAGATGCCCATCAGAAACGTTTCCATTTATTTGATTGATATCTAGCTTGTTCACACCGTGTTCTTATGGGCTCGTGCACAGTTCACCCCAAACTGCCCGTTTACAATGTTTGCTATCATAACAGTTGGATATATTGATTATTAAAATGCTCAACATAAACAGCTTTATTGATCTTGATACCACCGTATTCAACCACCTGTGTGCATTAGCTCTTCAAGTAGAAACAGTTCGGGAAGCGTGTAAAAATGTTTCTGTTGCGGAGAATTATGTTCTGGATTAAAGCACATGGTCCAATGCAGCGTGACAAATGAAGGTTTGGTACAATGTGTCAGTTACTGATTTTGAGGGATTGCGTACCACAGACGGTGGAGTCATGTTCAGTCTGTCCAGGGTATTTTCTATCACTTTATATAGTATAGAAAAAGACTTACCGTTAAGTGGCTTTTGATTTTCGCTTGCTATGATAATAGTGTCACTCCCCCACAAATATGAACATTTCTTAGACAATTTGTTTCGGAAAGTAAGCGCATTTTCTGAAAATTAAATTGAATGAACGAAAAAAGTTGCATCCACTCTATGTCTGATCCAGGCTGGTCACACAGTGTTAACTCCTTATGTCCATCTGCATGTAACCTTGAATAAACTCTTACCAATCTGTAGTGCTGTTCAGAACATTGTGTAAATCTTTTTACCGGCGGTGTTGTAACACAGAAATTAAGAATTTAAACTTATTCAGCGGAAAGAAGATACATTACAAGAAGACAGCCTGGCTCTGAAACATTCTTTTTGGTCTTGTTATAATAAACGTCAGAAACGTTTTAGTGGTGCTTAGTTCTAACTAGTACACTATAAAAAAAACTCCGTTTCTAGACTGTTGTATCTTTCTCCGTACACCTGTTATTTGAGCTGATCATCTCCTTAGTCACCAAGGACAGTGATATTTCATAACTCGCCAAGATGCATGAGGGTCATACGGCCATAAGCAGAAGGCCATACGCCTGCTAGAACCGGAAGAAAAATGGCCTGACCACCAGAAACAATAATGTATGTACTGAAACTCCCAACACCAAGGTATCCGTATCGCATAAAAAAGCCGAGCAATCAATGAAGATGAAGCGTCCTTATCAAGACAACTTTCTTACAACTTTCATTGCCCCGCAAAATTAATTGCGTTTACTGGACTGAAAAGTCGGCCAACTTACGGCAACATTTACATGACGAAACCCAATTAGATGTTATTTGAACTAAATTAGCTACTATGTGAATCCCAAAGTACCTTATCAGAGATACGAACCCAACCTACAGTAACTGATCTTTCGATGTAGAGTCCCCTTTCTCCGGAACGAGGCTTCCTTTGTTTACCTTGCACCACAGGCGAGTCATCTAGGGCACTGGCAAAATTTGCTCGACGTGATAGAGGAGTGGATTCCAAACATCACTGCTTCATAGTCGTTGGTGCCACCATATATGAGTGATCGAACGCAGACATCAATTTTCAAATACTTGAAGACAATTTTTGTCTTCCAGTCTGACAGGCCAGCCTATGAAGCTATCACAAACGTTCTAAATGCGAAACCGTGATGCTTAATGTAGGTGTCTCGTTGTCACCGGAGAATATCACACTTACCTTAGTGATGTGGGCTTCCAGTTGGAGCCTGCTTATTATTGTCGCTGTTGATGTGACGTCATAAGTGTGCAATTCCATCAATAGTCTCCATATTTTCATTATTCAGCAATGGACCTATTAAGTTGTAATATACTCGCAGAAGCACCGTTGGCCTTCAGGCTGTGAATCGTACTCTAAACTGCTTACTAGCTCAGTCATGCGACAGTGTAATAGAAGAAACCGTATTCAACAGAAGATGCAAGTCCTGAAGATTGGCCTACTCTTGGAAGACTATAGACTAGCTGGACCTATCTCGAGTGCAGTTAATAGAACATGTTTAATCGCCAAACGAGTCGTCTATTTCACTACACATCCAGTTTACTGGCCAATCCTAAAAGAGTGTCTGGTTCTTCAGCGTCCTTCTTTGTATATCCAATCGTTTATTTGTGACACCAGCTTCGTTGACGGTCCGAGTATTAGCTTACCGAAACGGGTTTACTAACACAACCCACTCCGACCCAACAGTAGAATACAAAGCAAATCAACAGCGCAATCTTATCACTACGTCAACGTGATGGAGGCATTTTGTTCAGTCTACTGAGTACAGATCACCTAACCCACGGCAGTAAGGCGTAGGCTACTATCCGCATCTGGAGCTACTGGAATTCATCTGTACAACCCATCCCTGTAAGCTCAGAAAAGTTTCGTTCAAACCTTAAAATAACTTTGGCCACCTTGTACGTCTGTCGATATTCACTCTTCTTGCAGGGTTGTGATTCCACCTTGAATCTGATTTGGCTGGTCTCAGTAGCCCCTCGATTATCTGTTTAGCTCCTTTAGGACTGTCTTGTCAAAGTGTGATTTGAATATGAAATATTTAGCCTGGATCACAGAAGTGACAAAAGTAGATAGCCTTCACATACATTGATCTTGGTGTTGGAATTGGCAGACCCTAACCTGAATTCAGTTATGGAAATAAAGCTCTAACAATAGGTTCTCATATTTGTCAGGTGTATGCCTGTCTTGAAGTTATTCTAAAATTATGGGTCATTTCACTGGGTTGAATGCACTTTTCCATCTGATGAAGATGGCACTGTTTGGTAGGCAACAAGAAACATGGTAGTGAGACCCCCCTCATCCAAGATCTACTGTAGTGATATGATTCCACGCGAGCCAGGGTACTATCAGGTTGTCCCAGTCTACAAAAGATCCAAATACACTCTCACCAGTTCTGTAATTTGGGCTGGTCTGAACGCTCTGGATAAGGTTTTAGCTTGCCAGGAAGATGTGTGAAGTTTGCCCGTGACCCCTTTTACATAATTCAATAATTTCTCCTACAGCTTACAGATACACCAACTGTATATAAGCTGACATACCTACTGTAACGTTTCTATCTGGGGTGGTACCATCCCCATCCATTAAAAAAGCACAACTTGTTTATAGGTCCTGAAGATTTTTATGACAGGAGCCCGACGTTAATCATCATACCAGGATAAGTTTTTAACAGATCTAAATGCCTTCTTGGAGTTACTTCCTGAATGAGGTGGAGTGTGTTATTCCGAAAAAAATCATTCGTGAGCTGATCTGAACTGATGAATTAGTGCTTCCTGACCAATTTTGCACAGGACGCTCGTCGAATGAAGAAATGCTAGTAACAAAAGCAGTTCGTTAACCTTATCCCCCAATCTAATGTATGTAGCCTCCCGGAATTTCAGCATTCCACAGTAATAGAAACACTTTGTGAAACCAGACAGTGAGGTCATAAATCTACTTTGTCGAAGGTTGGTCTCAACCAGCCGATGAGTACAACCGTTCATGTATACTATGAGTCAAGCATAAATCAATAATGGCAATCTAGTCCTAATCATTGCAACCAGTGAGGGTAATCTTTGTTTGAATGAGGAGTTACATAGGAGAGAAACTCTGGAGCAGTTGATCCTGATATAACCCATGAATGAAGCCCCTCAGCACCAGGGTTTTTGAGCACGGAGTGTGGCTTGCACAGAGGCGTAGTATCTGGCTTGGTCAATGTAAACTATACACTACCGGACATGTCAGAGCTAGTCAGTCGATCATATCGTCGTCGTTCTCATGAAGTAACCATGTCGACTATATTGTCAATAAGTATACAACTGACTCGACCAAATCAACGAATCGCAAGGTGCAGTCACATTCGTTTGTTCCTAATGTTTACGTCGTCGTATAGCTTTCGGATGAGACACAATAAGCGTTCAATCAACCAAAATAGTAGGATATCCCATCAGGTTGCAAACACAGCAATCAAAAGCTTACTGAGCGATGTATTCATAACTGATAAGAATACTATTGCTCTGAGTTGGATGTCGTTAGAAAGACGAACAACGCGGCTGACTCAGAACAGAAAGGGTGCTGCGTCAACTCGCTCATCTGGTAAGAATTTGCATCACTGACTACCTCTAACGACGACGGGACACTAGTTTAGCGCCTGTTTCCAGCAAGCTGTATTTGAAAGGTTTAATTTAGCAACCTTTTGCCCGGTAAGAAGATCCTGCACCTACAATTTCTCATCATAAGGCAATATCTTTTCAAGTGATTATCCATCCCAACTGCTTCATTAAAATGTTTCCGTTGTGTGTGCTCTAATAAGCGTTCACATTCCGCTAACTTCTATAGAAAGTGTTTGATAAGAATAGATTGCTCTGTCCAAAATTCAGCCCAAGCCATAGATACGTGAGTTGTGTTCACTGCTGGGGGGAGCAATCGCTAATGTGAAAGCTTGAAGTGCACGTTCGCTTAACTGAATGAGACTCTGAAACACACCCATTAGCATCACAAACTCATGCACATCAGCCGAAAATTCGTGAGACCATTGTCCAGTCAGGGTGTCCAATATAATTAACTGTGATCCCTAGGACTGATTAGCCTGAAAGACACCTCATTTATCAAGCGCTATTCTGCCTCGTTTCGTGTCTACCATCTCTGCCCTGACTTTCATTAAGCACCAGTATCATCAGCATCACGAAAGTTAAGTGGGCTATGTGCTATCTAATTAGCAACTCGATTTAAGCCCAATCTTCAAACTTAGTGAGACCACTTAATAAGAGATTAGACATCGACGTTCGTTTGATTTTGTGTGTGAGTTGCAACTGAAGATTAACTCGACTATTTGGTGGTAGCTAAAATCGACTGCTGCTAAGTGTTAGCTATTTTCTAATAATTATTGTCTGAATGCGGATTTCTGTGAGTTCTTGAGAATAGGAAACAATGCAGAGAAATAAACAGACAATCTAAAAAACGAAAGACGTTGAGTATGGTCCTCATGTAGTTGAGCTGTCCACAATTATGTGCTATATGCACAGTGCTCAACGGTGATGTTGGCGGATTCGAGCGTGAACTGATTGAAATATCCTGCTTGTATAAGCAGTCTGCTTGATTGTTCAATGGATGTCATATGACACACTGAATTGGGCACGTAACTTAGTTCAAGGGTGACATTTCTGAGCTTTCAGTGTGGCTTCGCAAATCAGCTCGTAGAACACTTGCCACCTGTCTCTGTTGCTGGTTCGAATCCAGTAAAAGTTCCGATTTCTTGTAATTAGGTATTTTATAACTTGTAAACACTAGCTATTCATGGCGTTTGGTTAAAAGGATCGATATTACCATAGATTATCAACCTGTTCAAAACTGTTCATTAAAGAACAATGTTTGTAAACTTGTTTGACGACGAATTTGTTCATCTGGGAACACTGCCTTCAACAACTAAACGTGCTTTACGAAAGCTGGCTGCTTTCTGCACATCTTGAGTAACTTGTATTAAGCCTGAATAAATCGTTAACTGGCTTGTGTATGGTGTGGATGAGCTAACGCAAAAATGTAATGGACTAACCCACTAGGTTGCCTCCGTTTACCCAGCTGGCATTTAGAAAACATGATCGCATCACACTATCAAAAGTAGCTTGTCATTGAAGTAAAGACTTTACAGTGAGATTTTCCGTTTTGAAGTATCAATTTTCAATTTTTCATTCACCGTCTTTCACTCAATGTCGAGAGTTAGCAACATTTGTTGCACTAGACGTAGCGTAAAGTGTACAGTAATAACAGTTTCATCAAGATAGTCAGAAATTTCCCGTTGCATGGTCATCGGTAGCCCATAAATATAATTGCAACACTCAGTAAAGCGATATTCTGCAATGGGTCAAAAGCAAACTGGAAGATGACGAGGTAACTTGGTGATCTACAGAATCAAATCGTACACAGACAGTACCACCAATCGCCTCGTCTTTGTCGATCTGTCCTCCCGAAATAACTCGAAGGAAGCACTTCACATTTTTTGCACAGTATAAACCATGGAGGCATCAACGATCAAAAATGGGTTCCCCTGCTTACATTTAAGGAAACGCTTCTGTGACGCGGCGGTTATTCTTGGTGCCAAAGTGACTGGATAGTTTGTGGACTTGGCTTGGTGTATGCGAATTTAATTGTCTGAAGTTGAACGCTATCCTGTTTTGTCGACTGTCTATGTAACTATGTTCCTTTACATGGTTTGTTCGTGGTAACTCAATAATATTGGCAACATCCAACACTTCAGCGGTTTTCAATAGGTGTTTTAACGAGGTGCTGACATCATTCTCTTTAAATGACCGTTGTAAAAAGACTTCCATCTTTGTACCACCATCACTGTTTGCTCGCGCGGTTTTTTCTATAAAAAGCTTGGAGATCAGTGATTGAGGATATCCGTTGTGCAAGAGAGTCTGATTGATTTGTTGTAGTTCAGTCTGGATTATCTTCTGAGTACAAATCTTTCCGGCTCTGTTGAATAACGTTTTCATGTGGTCTGTTTTATAATGCACTAGCACGAAACTGTTAAAGTGCAGTAATTCACCATTTTAAGCGCATTTGCGATCAACTGAGTGCTACACCAAAACGTCAGTCATCCGAGTAAGATGAATATGCAAGAACGGAAGAGAGTTATTATATTCCTGTTCAGAATATTGTGTAGCGTTGGCATGCAGTCCGCTGAATGTCTTCAGAACTTCTTCGGCACGTTTTTTGCTGTCAGTCATAACCCAACACATCGTCCACATATCGGAGAAGAAATGTTAGAGTTAGATTCTTCCGTTCGGTTCTCTAGATGGGTCACAAAAATATCATCCAAGACAAGTCCCAGGGGGCTTCCTATAGATACGCTGTCAATTTGCCTACAGACGTTGTGTTGGAAATAGAATTTTACATTTGAGGTCCACAAAAGAAGGAACCGTTCCAGTTCAGGCGTTGGAACGGGTGATTCCAGTTGATTCATAGTGATGTAATCACATATGATGAGAGTACTTTCATGTAGGGGTATGTTTGTGACTAACGAATTGACACCCATGCTAGTCATGTATTTCCTATGAATACTGACCTTGTTGAGAAGTTCAACAACATGCAAGCTGTCTTTCAGCGAATGTTTGCACATTGACAGTTCCACTGATTCTAATATCTTAACCAGCCACTTCGTTAGGTTATGGTGAGGTGAGTTAGACATCGTTGACCTAAGGTTCCAGCATGTTACTGTAAATTGTCTGCCACATTGTTCTGTTCACATGATTATCTGATAGAAATATCAATAAACTTTGATGGCCTGTTTTTCAGTCATCTGGGCTTTTCATTCGGTCTCTTTCGGAAAAAACTGTTGACTCTAATTTTGGTTTTGTTCAAGCTCACCTAAAGTGCAAACTAGCCACGACGAGGCGTTCAATGTTGATACATGCGTGTATCAGATTGTATGCTCAAACACCACATCGATACGTTTATGCAGTGAACGGCGGAACTGTGCATAGCAAGCAAAATCACCAGCCTCTGATTCGTAGCCAAATGCACTAAACAGTTTGAATGCAATCTTTAATTGTTGAGCTACTGGATGAGGTTTATGTCAGAGATGTCTGACGAAATTAACGGAATAATCACTGTCCACTCCCGAAACTTTTTAGGCAAGTCGCATGTTTCACACAGACGGCTATTGGTGAGCGTTCAGACATAGGTCTTCAGTGTTCTGTTGTAGTTAGCTAACCATTTGAATGTGAAAACTTCACTAAACTGTAGAAGGTATTTGGTCTACGACAGCTCAACTCTAGAATAAAGAATAACCGGTGATTGCCTATTACTTATTATCCGAATGTTCAAAAAGTTCATGCACGATTTCTGTTAATCTATAACCAAGTTTCCAACTACTTGTACATATGCGGACGAAAATAGACTCATTCAGTTCAGCTCAACTGCGTTTGTCGGAGAGTTATTGCCCTCTTCTCTCCTCCCTACTAACGAAATCTATCGATTCACATGAAAACAAAGCTTGTATGAGTGACGAATAAAAATTGTATTGACCCACCAAAGACTATCTTCAAATAGAACAACAATCTGTCAAATGATATATAACTGTTAGCGAACCAATGGTTTGCTTGCAGTGAAGAAAATCATCTAAATATTTCATTTATGTGGTTAGGTTTCGACTATGTAGCCATTTTAGGTTTACCTACACAGGATGAACGTTACCACTCGGACTGTCATACATTTATCTGTAAACCAAATAATTCATGAATTCTGAAGTAGCTTCACACACCGTTTGGTCTGACTTCAATTTCCACACTCTAACCAACAACACCAGTTGATCCCTTTTGATCTCATTCAAACTACAAGTTAACAGACATCCTGATATTTAAGCATACCGACAGCTCCAAGTTATGTAGGTTTAAGCATATTCTGCTCATATATACCCGAAGTTACCGCATTATTTTCTCGCACCATTTGTGTCAACATAATGTTTAGCCTATTGATTTCAAACACGCTAAAATTCATAATAATCTGGACAGGATATTTCACTCATTGTTATCCTTATGAAACTAAATCAGTGTCGTTAGCATTTTATCAGGAAAAACCCGCATATCTCTATGGTTTTAACGGTACCAATCTATCGTTTGTAAAGAAACCTTGGTATTATTAGTAATCCTAGTTAACATGTTGAACTCATAATCGATCAAAACCGTAGGTAAATCGTTTGCTGAACCAATCAATTGTCCAATACACCGAAAACATATAGACTCTGTCCCGTACATTTGAAATTTCGTTGATTCAACATAAATTAGAATTGGTTTGAACGCTCTTTTTACAGAACCAGACACATCTGTCCAGAGAAAAGGTTATCCAAATAAATTAAACCGACAGAAACTAAGTTGAAAACAAATGAAATATCATTTCGGCTTTTACGGACGAACACAGAGAGCTTAAACAAATTACACAGTTGAAGGCGACTCTAACGACGATCCAAGTAGAATACGACTGACAAGAACAGTGATACACATGGCTCGGTTCTAACCACTTCCGTGTAATGTTTTCTTCTCTGGATGACAATCATATAGGCTAGAATGCCAGTTTCACTGCATATCGAATCACACTGTCTCCACAAATCCACGTGTAAATACCTGGCATCTTGTACGCAGAGAACAGAGAGGTGTTTACGTTATCGGACCATCAAACGCTTGAGAAATCTATCAGAAACAAGCCTGGACATAAAAATACGATGTGGCGGTGTGTGAACTCAATAACAGAACTCGAACAGTCAGCATTATCTACTACCCAACTTGTGCTAACCAAGTGAACTCAAATCGGTTTAAGCGAAGTGATTCAAGTCCATTAAACAACGAGGAACAAGTGGTTACGTCGGATTGCAGAGGCCACTGTACACAAGAAATGACGTCCACCTCAGATATTCACACCTTAATTTGCTTATTTTGGTATCAAATGTATCCTGTCAATCTGCTTCTTTTAATTATAAACTCGGGCCAGTGTATGAAAGTTTTTGTCTGTATGCAGTTCGTACTCTTTGTTGGAATGTAGGTATGCTACGCCATATTATATTTTAGATAAAACATCGCGGAATGATCTCGAAAAATACATCGTGCAATGCAACGTAGTTGCGGTCATTTCCGGAAAAGAAATTTGTTTTTGGTACATTTACTGTTTCGACATTTTTACGAACTCCGCAGATTGGTAGAGCTCATTATTATCATGCAACTTAACTACGAACGGTGGTTGAACTGCGGTCGATGTACAGGCAGAGCAATGTTGTGAACTACTGCTCCATCGCATTCACATTAGAATCGAGTGCAGATGGCAGGGTAGTTAGATATGATGATTTACTTACTGGAAGTACCTCTCAAAAACGAGTGACGTGCAATGCATCCCCGTCGAAATTTCTTGAATGCACATCATTATATTTGCATTTACGTAAACCCTCGAATGAAGATATGTGTACAGTTTATTTTAATGGCTTGTTTTCGATGTATGTTTACAAATCTGGTCAACACGACTGTCGGGTTTATTGTCGTTCTATCTGTCCAATTCGAACGCCCGGATCGCTCGATGATCTCCACATACAGTCACTTTGTTGTATACACGTCATGCTCAACAAGTAAAATCGATGGCTGGTCAACTTTTTGGCAAAATTGTGCCGATATACAGAATACTTGGGTGATCTTTCATGGCCGAACGGACAAGCGCCTTGTCGCTCATCGCGAAAGGTAGCTACTTCGAATCCGGCCCAAGTTTCCTCTAACCGAGAATCTAGCTGAAGAAGGCAAGGATGGTGACTTTCAGTTTGAAGGTGAACACTATGAAAGCTGCGTTTCTGCATGATAGTAAAACTTACGCAAACAATCTAGGAAACAAACGTCACACATGCTAAGCCATGTTCCTATGACAACCACCTGTTGGGAAATGGCTGTCAGCTGGAGTTGCCCTACTTATAGGTTCCTAACCATACAAGTCACAACATTCGCATGTTGGATTATCAAATACATGGGGTACCAACATGTCTATAAACTGGATCATCGACTGTTGGGGTTCTGACTGAATTTTGTGAGTCGTCATTTTAAGTACCAAACTCTTCAGCTGCAACTCCACAAAGGAGGGAGTTACTTCCAACCAGACATCAAATGTCAGTTTGATGTTAAGGTGCCTACTAACCTAAATTGTGTATGCTAATCGCTCTTGATGATTTAGGACAGTGGACTCAGTAAAACGTAATTGACAGTTTCATTAACGCTGATCCTAACGGTCACGTTAATGAGATTATTTTCAAAGTAAAAAAACTAGCGTAAAGGTGATCGAAATGATTAGACTTTATACGAAATTATTGAGAAAATTACAACGAAGGTGTTTTTTCACCTTGTATATCAATTAACTGGATACTTGAATGATCCAGCAGAAGGAGTTCAAGTTAGGACAACTAAAAATGAGTTCTCAACTGGCCATCACTCAACAGGAAATTAGTTCATTAAAACAACCGAGCACATATGGAGGTGACAGCGTGTGAAACAACACCAGGCTGGGAAGTTTTAGTTGGTAAACAATGATAGTATAAAGAAAGCTAGACATTTTTCCACGTCGTCAAGGTACAAATTTTTTGGCGATTATTCAATGTACATGGCAGTGGATAAACTAGAGGCAAATTTAGGGTCGTTTTGCTGCAAGACGTCTAACGATTCAACAACTCCTGCGTTGTGCATCCTATTAGTCATTAAACAACAAACCTAACAAAAGAACTTCAACAAATCCAACAGATATCTGTTGTAAACATTCAGAAGAATAGTAAACCTCCATTCAGTCTAAATGAGAATGTCCAAGTGACTATAGCAAACGCGAAACGTATTGTTGTCATCCACTACTGCTGCACAAGTTTTGCAAAATTGCATCTATAGTAAAGTTTCACACATTTGAGCGTATGCATTGCAACAAAATATACCTACCATACCGTTTAGCGAACAAACTCGCTTCCAGTGATGCATCACCAGGCTAAATACATCACATTTATGTCACAAATTTTACAGGGGAATCATTTGTGTATACTCATTCACTTGTTCCTGTGGGGCTAGTTATGTTTGCCGCGCGATCACACGCTTATATGAACAGATCCGAGAACACCACCCAGCTTGGTTCAACAGTAGAATAACGAAATCTGTCAACAGTGTCATACTATCGCACCTGGTGGATTCGAATCACTTTATCAATGTGACGGATGGATTTCGCCCTATCTACAGAGTTAAAGCCACTCAGTCGAGGGAAGTGAGGCATAGGATTATGTCCACAGCTGAGGCTGGTGGAACTCACTTGTACAACCCACCTTTGTACTTCCAGAAACATTTCGTTCAGACTTTATATCCGCTTTGGCCATCCAATCACCCTGTTAGCCTGCAAAGAACAACTGTTCAAGTGGGTACTTGATGCATTGTGGCACTGAAGTGACTGACCGTATTAACCACCCGTTCCTCGTTTACCTCATTTAATGATTCCCCTGTAAAATTCTTGATATAAATGTGATGTATTTAGCCTGATGATGAATCACTGGAAACCAGCTTGTTCGCTATACAGTATTTCTCATGACTACACTGAAAATGTTCACGATACCTACATTAGCGTGTACTCCCACGTTGATGACATACTTGACAGTGCGTTAACGGTCAAACGATTATGTCAGCTGGAAGCAAAGTCATTACGCTAAAAGTTTGGTCGTTCTTTTTCGACTTAAGTCCTCATTCTGAGACATGAATAACAAATGTGAACCAAATCATGGACTAAATACTGTCAGACGAGAACTACTGAATTGATGAGGTTTTATGGTTAACTCGGATTGAGATTAATAAATGGATTGAGAATAACACAACGTTACGAGCAAGTTGTAATACTCTATGTTTCAACCACCTTGCTCAGGAGTGTTGTGTTTGACTTCATTCGTACTAAATTTGGTGCGAATATCTTACAACTGACTAATAAACCAATCACTTTGGGGAAGAAGCCTGCCAACAGGGTTGAGTTTAACTGGAGATTGAACTAGTCCTGGAGATATCTGGAAAAATAACTGAGATGGTGATCTGAATTGGAAAATTGATGTTTGAAAGTGAGTTCCTTGAAGTTTCTAGAATGATCCGAAAAAATTCAACTTCCTGCACTTACAAAAAATGCTATTAATTTGGCCATTCTTGTTGCAGCTTCAGAAGTTCCATAAATTGAGTTCCTTGTACACAGTTCACTAAGGCACCGAAAGGACATACATTGCGAGATACAAATATTTAATCTATTCTCATCAATCAATTATATAAAACAATGTAGTATGTTGTACAAAAAATTAGAAACACTTTGTACACACTGTATCTGTCGAGAACGTTTCTCTGTACCCCGTCAGGTACATACTGCAGTCTGCTAGCACAGATAGTGAAGTTCGATAGACATCTTACAGCCGAACCGTAAAACCAATAGCCGCAAACACACATACATCAAAGTGCATCACTTACCAAGGCATTCTGGTACTGATGCACAAGGCTTTTTGTATGCTGAGAGGTAACTTCCGTTTGTTATTTGTCACCCCCTCTGGTTTAAGGCATGAAGACAAAATAGTGAAACGGGTGTACTTTGGCTGGATGCCTATCGGGATGGGGCAAACAATTTCAGTTTCATGGAATCAGGACTGATTGCGTCACCACCTTCGGTTAAATGACAGCAGGAGCGTGACGTTTGATTATCAACAGCTCAAGAGAAGTCAAAATCTTCTGATTGCATATCAGGGCCATAAACTAAGTGGTGTAATCACACACATGAACTGTTGCGGTTAGAGGCTTCGCGACCGAAGACGCAGGGCTTCCGTTCTTGTTTTGACACACGGAT
Source organism: Paragonimus heterotremus (assembly GCA_013368495.1). Classification (NCBI taxonomy): domain Eukaryota; kingdom Metazoa; phylum Platyhelminthes; class Trematoda; order Plagiorchiida; family Troglotrematidae; genus Paragonimus; species Paragonimus heterotremus. Next base: position 17,470 of record LUCH01005408.1, on the reverse strand, counting down.
GCGCGGTAAGCCTCTGGCCTCACTAGTCACTTGGTAGTGTGCTTTACCTTCCTCTGTCGCAAGTTTCGGTCCGTTTTGTTTACGTGTGAGTCAACGCAGCTGGAAGTGAATGGGCAGTTGACATCAGAAGCAGAGTTTTTCTAAGAAGAACGAGCAGGACAGTGGAGGATAATCTTGCGTGTGGAAAGTAACAAACGTAATTCCGTCACTTGACGACTGCAATCAATAGCATATCTGGACTTTTCACAAATCTTTGGTATTATGATCTTCTGCCTAAGGACGGTTGATGAAGGCTGGCTTTTTCGACGATGACTGCAGTTCGGATTTGGTCACTCGCCCCTTACAGTGAATTTCAACGAATCCTCAGGAGTTTCCATTCAGACTTTAGGTTATCGGTCGTGTATAATTCCCCTACTCAATTGTATCCCTCGGGGTAAACAAACAGGCTTGTACGTACTCTCAGCTTCGCATGGTCTTCTAGAAAACGGACGTTTTGGCTGTATCCTTTGAGCGCTTAGATATAAGTGTCTTTGAAAAGTAGTTTGTCATCTAGTTCTTCTACGTGAATGACAGAAAAGTTTCGGCGAGTCACTAATGAAATAAGTTATGAAATAGTCATAAGTGGTAAATTTTAAAATATCATTATCAGTGTTTCTAAAACAAGGAAAGGTCAATACAGTAAGACAGTTCACTTCTGACCATTCCCTGAAAAGTGTCGGTCAATTTTGGACCTGGTGGACTGTTAGTTATATGATATCAACTCACTTATAGATACGTCCATTGAATTCTAACCGACTATTTTCTGTACATAAAGGAATTGACTCTATATGGTAACCAGCCGCAATAAGGGAATAAAAATTAAAAGGCAACCGTAACATGTGAGAACATATTTATGAACAATTTGACAACGTCAACAAAATGCAACTATGTTGAGGGATTCAACACATTATTACCCGATACATCAAGTTACTCTGTAGTGTTGCTGTCAGACGGAAACATATCACTCAGTCATGATTTGCACTCATGTGTTCTTCGCTCGTTTGGTTGTTTTTCAGCTTCCACTAAACTTATGTAACTAAATGTTTTATGTGACTGACTATGTAGAATAAACGAAATGTTTTCATCTTGCTCTGTATGTCTTCATGCCGTCATAAGAAAAAAGACAGATACTAGTTGCGAACGGTTTCTATTAACAAATCCGTATGCTATTTGGCACTCTGGTTTGAGGCAATGATTATTTACGTGCTAATAATTGTAAGCAATAAAAATAAATTTACCGGCAGAGAAAAAGGCGTGCAAGAGAATTCTGTTAGGAAATAATAGCATTCCTTTCAGCTAAGTGTCCCTTTTCATGTCATTTCCAAAACGTTGTTAATTTGTTCAGCTCTGGTCGTCTTTAATGTAAGTTGCATTTTTTCGAATATGGCAGACATTTCTTGGTGTTAGATTCCGTGCATGTTTTGTGGAAAGTTTCAGTGTATAAGGATATTTTGTGTCATTTGGACTCCAATGACCATGGCCATACAGTTCAAGTGTAAATTAAACCTATTTCTTAGCACTGTTTCTAGATGGGCTACGTATACAGGGAGGCGATCCGATCAGTATTATTGAAGATATAACCAGCACATTTTGAAAGATGATACCCATGACTATACAAAAGCGTTTACGTTAAGTAGTGTGGGAGTTTTTAATTCACCTTGCAAACCAGTCAAGGATTTCACAAACCATTAGGCTAAAGCCTATCCAGATTTCTTCCTTCTGTGTAGTACGGCAAAATAAGCCTCTCATAGGGAACACCATTTGTAATAAAATAACCGTTCTGCACGATTTGCCTTTCTGCCCACTTCCAGCCACTTATAGATAAGCATCTTCTTTACTAGCTCGGCACGCTTGTTGACGAGAAACGATACTGCAACTAACGACTACACAATACCCCGATCAAAAGTGTTGGACATCTCAATATCCGTATATTATTGGAAATTTGCAAATAAGATGCAACTGTAGGGATAACTAATAGAAAACAATGGGGACATAATACAAACGAATGGATAACTAAACAGCGGTAGATGGTAATACCGAATTTTCACAATTTTGAGTAGCACTCGACAGGGTTTAGAAGATTCGGTGGGCTTAACCTCTGTATAGATTACAAATGGAAGGTGATGAACACCACAAGTAAAATGAGACTTACAGGCTGGTGGTGAGGAGTGAGGAGCACTACGATCGCATAGATCATGATGAAAGCTCAAGTGGCCGATTCTAAACACTTCGTATAGTAGGCAAGCGTTTCGAACAATTGTTTTTGATAATCGTTCATTAGATCTCTACAATTATTTACATTCAACAAAATTAAATAACTGGCAAGAAAAATACCACTGGTCCGTATAATGGAGCACGGAGTTCCGAACAGACGGGTTCAGCCATTCAAACAAAGAGTCACTGGTGTTTGTTATGAGTGGTTTAGAGATCCGCCCACACTTAGGTCATAGAAGTTGAGATTGACTTCAGTGCTGTGACCTTTGGCCACGGAAACTGCTAGGTTTGTACAAACTTCTCTTGAGAGCAAACAGTCGGATTACATAACCGAATAGCATTCGATTCCGCGGTGGCTAGCATTCGCTATCTGACCAGCTTAGGGTAGTTAGCCAGAATTCTGTAAAATATACGAACAGTCTGCTTTGGGTGAACGCAACCGATTGCCACTATTTCGGTTTTGCGGGATGTATATATAACTGTAATCAGTAAGCCTTATAAAACCTTGGAGCTCAATCACCTGACCCATTCGTGAGCCTATGCTTATAGATATACTCACAGTATCCGAAACTAATTAACTTGCTTTAGTTCCACTGAGCCGATGCAGTCCACATAGTTTCAACTATTCATTATGCTATTAAGTGGTCCCCTAATGGGTGGATACATCCCCGAAGGCGGAGAATTTTTAGTATATCAGATCCAGTCGTAATTTATACAACAGAACCGATTTCTTACGGTAGTCGCCCTAGAAAAGTTCATAGTTTCCGATTTGTTTAACCGCGATGATCGCTTGACCCAGCCACTCATTCTTGCACACAAACAAATGCGGAATTTGAAAGGTTTTGAAATCGGGAGCATATGGATACATTTTGAGAGAGATCAAGTAGAATTTGGATTGGTAGTGTGTAATCAACTTTATAACATATAGCCCAAGGGAATTAGCTTTTATGTCTTGGACAAACGAAACTTAAATTTCACCCCAGTTTTCTTTTACCTTCACTTTATTTGAAGGACAAAATGAGTTTGGTATACACATGATCGCACAGGAGGTCGAGCAGCGACAACTGACAGTCGTCAGCTTACCTGGACATAACTTGAAAACAACATGAAAAGACTCGGCGCAATTCCGGAATATTCGGACAGTCTAGGCAGACATTATTGGGAGTAAATATTTCGCTGAGTTCTCTTGAATTGATTCGTCAAGGTTTCGATTCGGAGAAACCCAGTCCTTTTATCCGACTGGCCAGATACTCGTTCGTGCATAAACAAAACGAATGTCAATTTGTAGTTTGAGAGTACTCTACCTACCGTCGCTATGTGGTGTAATCTTCAGAAGTTATTTGCTGTCAGCCGGCAGCCTACGGTTCCCGTATTTTCATAATCTCCTGACTATCTCACTGGAAAGTTGTTCTAAATGTACTCATAAAAACCCTAGATTCTTTTGTCTTCCACGTTTCGATGGGTCGTCAAACTTTTCTTTTCTTTCATTCAGGTTAGTGAAATGAACAAAAAGAGTTATTTATCGAAGTAATTGCAACTAGTCGAACCTGTGAAGAAAACAACAACTTTCCACCCTAAAAACAACAATGTGTACATTCAGCGTTCTTCATTAAAATTCGGTGAACATTGCAAGCGCACAACATTCACCCAGTCGTGCCATCCGTATGTCTATCTGACAACCGGTCGACATGTTCGCACCACCAAAGTGGCTGTCCACGAATTTGAGCTTCACATCTCCAATGTTCGAAGCACTTTTCACACGATATTTCCCAATTGGCTATCCTATTAATGACACAGGAACAGTTCGATGGTTTTTTAGATGGTGGTGTAGCATTTCACGTCAAGACCAAACAATTTTTTTATCTACGACCCTGTTGTGATCATGCTTCATCCAGTTTGTTCGGATTGTAGTTGGTTTGGCTAATTCAAATTGTATCAGAGTGGTAAACAGGGGGTATTTACTTATCCGCAGCTGCTTTTGAAAAACAACCTGAATGTTTCTTCACTGTAAAGTACACATAATTTTTGAAGTTTTGTAACAATATATCAGTCTGAAGAAATATGTAGAACGTAGAATTTTTTAAGTTGCAAAATATACGTCATCCATTTCAGAGACTCATCCATTAAGGCGATTCACCGATGTCGTTACCCCGATGTAGTCATGCTGGAAACACAATGCCAGCATCGCGGACATTGACAGGCAAGGCTAAACTGCGCTGTTGTCGCACTCTACTGATCGCGCCTGTTGTACCCGTGTCAGTATTCATTAGCGTTTCTGACAACACGAAAGCAAACGATCGCCAGCATGCATTGCTTTCTGGGTCGCTGATGATGACTGTCATTCTGAAGTACTCGCTCTTGTCAAGTGGTTACTTTTCTACTGATCAAACAGTGGTTACTTATATGACGACTGAGTATTTGGTAAACTACTTGAGACAACTCATATCGACCGTGACTAAGTAGAAAATGATTTTGTGATAAGTGGAACAGTTGCTCAGATAACTTCGAACGTACTATCTACGGAGCAGTGCGAATTATGATCTCGCAATGCGTATGCTCACATTTTTCTTCGTTAACAACGTTCCATAAGGACTGCATATTCAGACCTCTATTTAGGCTATAAATCTAACGATGCCATCACAGTTCCTGATGTACGGCTAGATCAGCGTTGATTGAAACGCTTTGATATTGAGAGGTAAAAACACTGGGAATGGTGCTGCATTGCTGAGTTTGAGTCAGTGGCGTAACTTTATGTTTTTTATGTGGTGTGGATGACTCGATTTTGTCAGGAGAGTGGTAAACAGTGTGAGGAATTCTGCTCAGACAAACGGGATTGTTCGGTAGAATGGTAACTGATTCATTTGCGCAAATATGTGCTCTTGAACCGTCTTTGACTAACGGGTTCGTGACTAGAATAGCAGAGATAGACCTTCTAATTATCACGTTAACGGCAAGAGTTTACCAGATTTCTGGGTACTACGCTAGTGATTGATCGGTTAATTCTACTTGCACACTGTTGATTGACGCTGCTTGGTCAAGTTAGATTTTTAAAAATTTCTTACACGATTTGCTTAGTCCACTTTATGTCTTAAAATATATCTACTCGAATGAACAGATCGTTGTGGACGGGTGTATCTAGCTGACTGACAAAAACAGATAATGCCCGCACTACGCAAGGCGTTTGAAATGCCTGAAACATTCTGTCTTGTCCACTCCGCCGTATCGAATACTGTCCGTCTGTTTGGTTTGCCTTCGATTAACAAGTTAACGCCCATGGTTTATGCTTTTTAGACTTCCCCAATTTGTCACACCTTTTCTACTCTTCCTATAAAAAAACATACGTTATCTTACGAAACTCTGTCCTACTAAGTAGTAGACCTTAATTTCTGACCGACATGTTATAGGGGTTTGAATAACTTCATCTGAAAGTGACAAGTCACTGTTTGACCAACCGAACCATCACGGTGAACCCATCACCTCACATCCGATACACCCGTCCGTTCGTGTTTCTAGCTTATCTTGCTGAAAATGTCCTTTAGTTAGTCAGGTCATTTACCTCTTCAACGTGTCGTAGCCAGCAAGCAACGCATTTCGATTATGGTAACATCTTGCAGAAAGATTTCCAAGGATGCTGTGAACTGTAAAATGGGTCATGCTTATTCGGTTAATGTTCCACACAGGGCCTGACAAAGGACACTCAACATGGTTAAAGGTTTCAACTCTGTCAGCAACGTAAGCGTTAGTGTCAACAATACATTACCTTGTTCACCGCTTTTTATGGCAGGTAATCACGAACATTGTCGTAACAGCTACGGTGGTTTTGTTACACAACTATACACGACACATCAAGAGAAATGGCTATTCCCTGCTGCATGGCATGCTCAATAGCACGTCCTATCTTTACGCAACCAAACGAACTAAACTATACATGATCCTACGATAACAATGACTTGTACAGCTTCATCTGGTAGAATAATTACATGCGAAGGACTATTCTCACATCAACCCACCGATTTATCATACCCCGTATAATTCCACTGGTTCAACCAGCGATCCCAAACAATCCAAATCCCTTCCACTGTACTCTTGGAGTTTTGATAAAGCCAAACATTTTTTAT